>JBBPKA010000061.1:106394-161434 GCA_038088995.1 Guyanaporus albipodus | reverse complement strand
CACCGTCGCTCGTCTCAGGCCCCTCCGACTCACTCAGCGGTCCATCGTTCACAACGACGACGACGACGACGCTGAGCTCGCTCTCCCCGACGTCCCACCCCCCGCCCCGAGCGCGACAAGCTTACGCCAAGGCACGCCCGACACCTCTCACACAGGCTCGCTCTATGTCTTGCCCCTCACACCGCCAGACAGATGTTACCTCGCACCGCTTCCCTCCACCACCGACTGTCCTTACACCGAACCCTGGCCAGCCGACGTCCCGCTCGACCGCGGAAATTCTAGACTACTCCCAGGAAGCCCCCTCAAGCCGTTGGTCGACACAGCTCCCGCCTTCCCTGAGCCAATGGTTGCCCCAATAGGTTCTCCACCTCCTGGTCGCTGGTCTCCCGTACAAATCTGGTCGAGCACACCCCACAAGAACGACGACGACAGCCTGGTACACGACCCCGCCCTCGCTTCAAGTTCGTTCGATCGTCACAATAACTCCTCGTCCGCCTTGGTAAACGTCTCCCATGCACTCATAGCGCGGTCCCAGAGTTCTATTCGGCCCTACGACGCTTCCAACTCGAGTACGTCCTCTGATGCAAGCCCGTTGGTCGACCCCAATGCACCTCAAGCAGGCCGCGAGCGCCATCGTGCACAGACACACCTCCCGCTGAACAAGAACCAGCCATATCCGCGATTTCATCAGCCCGATGCATACGCATACACCTGGCGTCGTCACGGCGCCCGTCTCCCCGGCCGTCTCCCTGCCAAACCCTGCCGCACACACGCCTATGCCCGTTCCCACTCTCACATGGATCTCCCGATAAGCGGATGGTACGACACCGACGCGTATGCCCCTTCACCCATCCCCGTGCTCAGTCCGCCCCTGGCCGAGTCTGAGATAACCGATGTCGAGGACGAGGATGAGATGCCGCTCGGCCGTCTCAGAGAACGTTTGGCCCGTCGGAACGCTGCCATTGGCGCGAATATTGCTCTCGACCTACCTGTCGACACCGGCACTCGCACTCCCGTTGCCCTGTCCCCGCGCACTAGGCGGATGAGTGAAGGGTGTTTGTTGGCCATCTCTGAATCAACCCCGACTCGTGTCGGTGTCGGCGTGCGCTCTCGCCACCACGTGCGCTCGCTCGCGCTCGATGGCGATGGGTGTAGTGTCAGAGACTGGCTCGAGGCGCTCTCATTGCATCTCCCTTCTGAACAGGAAGAGGCGCTGGCTCCGAAGCCAGGGCTCTCATGTATAGCTGCATCACCCGTCAACGCACTCGTCTGAGTGGTACGCGACTGTCGGTGGTTGTTCTTCCATTTTTTCCTTGTCGGTGTCGAGGTCAGGCGTGTGTGCTTGTATCTCCAGATTGTCGTATCAGAACGGACGGACACTGTAACCATGTTTCGAGATCAGCTGGATGGGAATGTATGTGTCATAGGTTACCACACAGACAACAGACGGTGCAGGACAAGTGTCGTACATGCAAGTCCAGGATCACCGGAAAGAAGTATGATGATAACGAAGCATGAACATGAATGATGCTCAACACAACTGAACCAGCTTCTCCCCTGCCAGCTCACCGGAAGCCCGCGGTACAAATTTACACGGAAAATGAAGTGGATGTCTGGCGAACCAGAGAGTAATGAGGCGAAATGAGTGAGTGCGGTGTCCGATGAGAATTATGGCTTTTCGAAGGAATTGCATGACGTACGAGGTTATGCCTACTGTCCATCGTGGTTCGACAAGAACATCCCTTCCCCATTCGTCTCTAGACGGCACAATTTTGAAAACCGCCAGAATGGAGACAAGCGCCGACCAGATAGAGGCATCTGCAACATATCGACCGACGCAGATACGTCGTCCAGCACCATAGACATAACCCACGGTATCTTCGTTGAGTTTGCCGTTTTCGCAGAGGAACCGCTCGGGTTGGAATTGGTCTGCGTTTGGATATTTACTTTCATTACGCGTCATCGCCCTGGTAAAGCCAAGATCGGAAATCCCGTACGGAAATGACATGGAAGTGCCCACCAAATGTTCATTATGACCGTGGCTCCTATTGCGCAAATGGAATCAATCCAGTTACACCGTCGTCAAGCAACGGACCTTGGGGAATGAAACGGCCTTCATAGACGTCCGAACCTGTCGCTGCATGCGGGATGCCTGATGGGTGGGTCGATGAGGTAAAGCTAAGAGAAAAATAATGGACGATTTACCCAGTGGGACCACAGGATGCCACCGCAATGTCTCACGCAGAACGGCATCGACGTAGGGTAGTGACGGGCGGTCTTCAAAGACCGGAAGACGTGCCGTTCCAACTACCGAATCAATCTCTGCCTGTGCACGCATCTGGATATCGGGATTAAGCAACATCGCCAATATGAACACCAGTAGAATCGACGCAGTCTGAAAGATGCCATCAAACACAATACTGACGACAATTAGACTGCCTGGGTGACGCTCACCGTCTCAGATCCTGCTGAAGACAGGGAGTGATGCATCAATTACGAGGAAAAGAGTGTACCTCCGAATTACAGACCAGCGAATGCTGTCACAGAAGACTCCTTGATAGCTCGTACGTAATCCTCGACCGCCTCCCGCCCTTTAACGCGGTGGAGTGAATCAGAGACCACAGACGGAACTGCAGTGCCTGCTGTCTGGAAATCCCATCACTCATCATCATAGTTTTGCAAGATTGTTACCATCTTACCAGGCTCTCGTTCACAAAGCGGAAAGGGGTCTCGACCATGTCAATGGCGCATTTCTGGGATAGGAGTGCGGTTCGTTTAAACGATGCACCCGGGAACCAAGCTGGGATATAGCGCACTGTGGATAGACTGAACAGTGCGAAACGTTCAAAGTTTGACGACTTACAGAACGGGAAAAAACCAATGAATGCAGCCACCTCTGGACGTATAGACGCCACTGCGAGGTTGACGGCTCTGTCGACCACATTGACGATGGGATCATCCTGGCGCGCAGCTTGGTATCCGTACACGATTGCCATGATGATCGAGGTCGAGTGCCTACGGATATTTGAATGAAGAAAGAGTATCAACAAAAATAAACGCACGTCTGTACATGTGCAATGTAATTTTCTGGGGTCTCGAGCAAATTGAGAACAAGATCCCGTGCCTTCTGAAGTTGGACAGGGTGATAATTGGGGATAGCTTCGGGTCGGAAAGCCTGATGGAAAAGTCGCCGATGCAAACGCCACTGGTTACTATACGGTACCATGACCGAATTGAAGGACCATCCAAAACTGGTGTCGAATGAGATGCCAAGGGACGGCATGGTGTTTCGCGGGTGAGCTCACAAGTCATTGGTCATACGCATGATGGCGGGCCGATCTGAATAATTACTTGAACGCCGCTCAAGGAGGTCCTTGACGACTTTCTCCGAGTTAATAACGACGACCTCTTGGTTTAGAAGCCTAGTATAGACAAGGTTACCTGAGGAGATGCAATGTTGGGCGATGGTGAGAATGCGGGGAGATACCTACCATATGTCTTTCCCCACCGCGTGTAGGACTCCCAGGGTGCGGTTCTGCTGATTCCGAAGACATTACCGACGATGGGGACGGGTGATGGGCCGGGAGGCAATGGATGACTTGGAGGCCTGCTACCTCTGCGTACTAGTAGCAAGAGGTATATCAACCCGTATACTGCAATATATAGAGATATAAGCACGGTGAACGAGAAATCCATTGCAGAAGGGAACAACTTACAGCTGGTTTAAATAGTACTGGCACCGAGTACCAGTGTGTCCTATTACTGGTGCAGTACAGTGGCAATCGGGTATCGCAGTAAAGGTGGCTGACTAAGCTAGCGCCCCCTTCAACTTTGGCTACCACAATGTCGATGGAAGAGAGCATCTCCCTCGAAGAGACCAACAAAATCCGTATCTCGCTTGGTCTCAAACCACTCACAGAGGATCTAGCACCCGCAGACGACGCAGACAAGCAGGCAGAGGAAAATTATGCCCGTCAGCGTGAACGTGAATCAAAAGAGCGCGAGTCAAAGTAATTCCATGGTTCGTTTCGTGCGTCAGAACGTTCTTTCTGATTTTACGTCTTTCCACCAGGAAAATATATGACAGAATTGCCAAGTGAGTATCTGTCAACAGTCACACCGCTAGCCTGCTTAGGCACGCCTCTCGCCCAGGGTGAGGAATCGACGAGAGCTCAACGCCTCCCTGACCGGTGTAACTCTCGGTGATCCCGATGGCGATTCAGAAGATACCCTCAAATGGATCAAGAGAGCAAAAAGGCGTGAGAAGGAGCTTGCGCGTAAGCGGCAGCAGGAGCTGGAGAGCATGGACGAAGTGTTTCAGGGGGATGGGTACACCGAGAGTATGCACCCCTGGTCATTCAGCTCCACTCCGTTCCTTACTCTCCATTTTAGAGGACCTGGAAGGCTTGAAAGTCAGCCACGACTTCGATGAGCTGGCAGAAGGCGATGCCCGCATACTTACGTTGAAAGACAGTCGTGTCCTCGACAATGAAGGTACTGCGTCTTTCAGTTGTCCTACCTTTTTTGACGCAGACGCTTCCAGAGGATGAGCTTCAAAACGTGGAAATGGCCGAAGCGGAGCGGGCTAAGAAGAACCAAGACCTCAAGATCAAACGCCGTGACTATACTGGCTATGATGATGACGAATTCGAAGATGGAAAACAAGGAATGAAACGGTCGGTTTTGAGCAAGTATGATGAATTCTTGGAAGGTCCGCGCGAATCCGTAGGCCCATTCTTCCATCTCGGATACTGTTTTATTTTTACGTGATTGTCACAGGGATTTCGGTTAGGCGGTTCGACCGTCGCCGGGTCTGTCAAACAGTCCGAAACGGATGAAGGTACCGTCTCCGTAAATCGCGCTTTGTTATCAATTGATTACGCCAGTAAGTTTCACCTTGTGTTATCGCGTAAGCCCAGCCTTCTAATACGTGTATTGCAGAAAATTTGGAGACCTATGATTACCTGCGTGAGGGGGACGTCGGGTTCAAGAAGCTCAAGGCAAGTATTTCATTACACCATTTGTATGATGATTAATCTTTATGCCCTTCCATACAGACCAAGAAAAAACGCTCTTCCCGACGTGTTCCAATTGACAATGAGATTTCAGGTGGAGATGACATAGAGCATATGGAGGTTGATGAGAAGCCCGTCGTTCCTAGGACACGTGAGTTGGACGCCAATTTTGTAGATGACGATGAGCTACAAGCTGCTCTCGCTCATCAAAGAAAAGCCAAGATCCACAAGGCAAAAAAGCTATCTCCCGAAGATATTGCACGTAAAAGTGGGTGTATGGACATCTTTACTCACTTTCCATTCTGATCAATTGTCTGTAGTCGCTGCTGATCGAACTCGAGTCAAATCTCCTACCACTGATGATATTAAGGTTGAGGAAGTGGGAGAAGAGATCGGAGACACCGGCCTGACGTTTGATGATACATCTGAATTCGTTCGTGCGATCTCTTATAACCCCACCGCGGTCAAAGTGGAACAAATGGTCCCACTTGTTGCATCGCCAGCCGCTCGATCCCCATCCCGAGACGTGCCGATGCCGGAAGATGAGGTCGTAGACGAGATTGAAGCCGGAGAGGTCGTGGTGAAAGAGGAAGATGACGAAGAGATGCTCCAGGCAATTGAACAGGCTATCAAGGACACTGAGGCAGAGGAACGTGCCGCGGTGGAGAACGGCCAAGGCGAAGCAAATGTTGGACGGTCTAACGAGCCCACGTTTGGCTCAGGTATGGCGAACACATTGGCACTACTTCGTCAGCAAGGGCTGGTGGCGCAACCAAACGCCGATCAGGTTGAGCGGGAAAAAGTCCAACGGCAACGTGATCTCTGGCTTGCAGATTACCGACGTGTACTGGCTCAACGAGAGCTCGATCGATTGCAGGCTCGTGGAGGCAACAAAGATCAGGCCACGCGAGAGTACGAGAATCGTGTTCGAGAGCAACAAGAGGCTCGCACCAGTCTCGAACTATTCAAGAATTACAAGCCTGACATCAACATCGTTTACTATGATGAATTTGGCCGCACCCTCACACCCAAGGAGGCTTGGAAAGCGTTGTCTCATAAATTTCACGGAAAAGGCTCGGGAAAGATGAAGACAGACAAACGTTTGAAGAAGATTGCAGAAGAGAAGAAGAAAGAGGCCATGGCTAGTGGTGACACCCCTCTGAGCATGAACAAAGCATTCCAAATTCGACAAGAAAAGACTGGGCAAGCCCACTTCATATTGTCCGTCGGTAATAGAGGGTACGTCTTTTTTTCATTTATTTCCTTCGTCTGGCGTTAAGGTCTGACTAAACCTTGACTTGCACGTCTAGCGCTGTGCCTCAAGCGTCAGAGTTCCTTGATCCCCAACCACTATCGAAGGGCAAGACGGAAAAGGCGAAAAGTAAGAAGAAAGAAGCAGCCAAAGCTGCTCCACCTCAAACTCTCGACTCGACAGGTTTCATTACCTTGCCTGCTCCCCAAGCGAATGGCTCGGTCAACGCGAGTCCCATACTTTCGGGGGTCTCGTCCGTAGTGGAGACAAATGGTTCTGGGTCGCCTTTACCCACGAAACCTGGTTTCTCACGTATTTCGTCGGCCGTGGATACACCGTCTCAGAGTAGCACTCCTGTGGCGGGGGAGAGGACAAAGGTTGCATTCGGGTTTGGGCTGAAGAGGAAAGTCGCAACGGATTTTCTTGAGGAGCCTGCAGCTAAGAGACGATGAACCAACCAATCTTTTGACACCTCGCTCTCTACCGCTGTATACTACTTGCCTGGTAACGTTTTTCGCGGACATTAACTCGTACCTTTTCTGTTCTTGATCTTGTCATGAAGTTGAACGTGTGGCTGGTTCAGATCTGCAACCTCCACATTCACTTAAGTGACTTGGCGTACATCTGGATCTCGTCCCTATCCTTGAGATATCATGTGCGAATTCAGATGAATCAGCATGTATGTAAGTACTAGAGGTATGGCCGCTGTTGCGGCAGGAACCGTCTTTACCCACCCCCATCTTTCAATACAACACCAATTCTCCACGGATGCAAAATCGCGACGTTCACAGCCACTGAATTCTCCACACGAACAAAGTGATTGCCTTTGACTATTTAGTAGAGTTGAGACCTTTGTACTCGGAGCGAGACCCTTACTAATCGAACGGCGAAATGCTGACTTGCTAGGTACATACTTGCTCACCGAAACTGGCCAGTGCGTAACATGCAGGTAGCACGGCGTCCTCCACGTAATCGTGTGTTACCTCACTCAACTCTGTTGTCTCTTTTAGCACTGCAGTGGCGCCAGAACCCTGCATTCTTGATGCCCAATGTCTCAGAAGTGCCGAGAATCTAAAAGCATAGGTATGTTCCACATCGCTTGGCAAGCCGAGTTCGCCAATGGCATAAATTACCCAACCGTGAAACATTCTAGGATTGGTACGTATATCACAGCAAGTGTCTCATTTTTAGCGCCCCGTTATCTGAAACCGTTTAATAGAGAATGTTCATGACGGAGTACATTTCTTATTTTGCTACATGTTCGTCGAGCCGCTGTGAACCCGATATGGCTCGCGGATTCAGAGCGTTGCGTATCGGCTTCCTGCCACCTGTTGGGTAGTGTCATGCCACAGGACCCCTTGGGGGCAGAATAGAAACATGAACCTATAAAATCTCACAGATTTATGTGCATGTCATACCCACCCAAGATGAACCACCCGAACGCTGCCTTGTGCGCACTTGCCATTGTCGTCTTCCTCCCAGCCATCTGTCTCGCCGGATTTGCTGTCAGGAAAAAGTTGACCCCTCACCAGCTTCCTCTCCCGCCAGGCCCCAAAGGGCTCCCCTTGATTGGGAGTGCGCTCGAGATCAACAAGAGTGAGCCATGGCTGACGTATAGAGAATGGAAGAAATCGTATGGTATGTGACCTTTTGGGCGTTGTGCTCCCGTGTCGTCCTTGATTAGCATTACCAGGTGAAATTGTCTCATGCAACTTATTGGGGCAAACGTATATCGTTGTTAACTCGGAGAGGGTTGCAAAAGTGCTGCTCGAACAGCGTTCCATTATTTATTCCAGCCGCCCGGTGATTCGAACTACTGAACTGTAAGGATTCTCAACCTATCTATTTCAAGCTAACCTGAAAGATATATTCCTCATAGCTTTGGAATGGACTTTAACACGGGGCACATGTCGTACTGCGACACTTGGAAATCTCACAGGAAGATGTTTCATCAGTGCCTCAATAGCTCAGTTATTCACAAGTACCACGAATCAGTAGCCGAGAAGGCACGGACTCTGCTGGCCAACTTGCTACACTCCCCAGAACATTTCGACAGCCATATGAGAACGTAAGCATACCCTCTCATTGACACGGTACAAGCGTGAACGTTTTGGCTAGGTATGCTGCATCTATCATCATGTTCATCACGTATGGCTACAATGTCATTCCCAAAGACGATCCCTTGGTAGCCCCGATCGAAGAGTTGATACAAATAGCTATTCTTATGACGCCTGAGAGAGCACTCTTGCTTAATCTTTTCCCCCAGCGTAGGTCACAGTCTAGAAGTGACTAGGCTTTCTGTCTGACATAAAATCTAGTTCTCAGTCTCCCGTCGTGGTTCCCTGGTGCTGAACTTCAGCGATTGGCAGAACGATGCAAGGAATTGTCTCCCAGGATACGAAACGCCCCCTTTCAGTTTGTCAAGGAATGCTTGGTATGTTATGTGACCACTTACTTTCTGTCATGCACTGACCATGCACGGCAGGCGAAGGATATTGAAAATGACTCGATGGTTGCGCAGCTTTTGAAGGACGAAACTGCGGGGACTCAAGATCGTGAGTCGCATGAACAGAACATAAAGGACTGCGCGACCTCTGGTTTCCTAGGTAAGGTGGACAGGGTACTTTCCTATATGTCGACTGAAGTCTTCCCGCATCTACTTTGATCTCAAAAGCCGGTACTGATACTGTGAGTCTAACTATTTCCACCTTCAGGTTGCGTTATTTATAACTTCATTTCAGACACAATCAACTCTGACCACACTCGTGATGGCATTGGTTGTATTTCCAGAGGTCCAAGACCGTGCGCAAGCAGAAATAGACAGGGTAGTGGGAAGGGACAGATTACCAACTTTCGATGATAGGGAGTCCTTGAAATACATCGACGCTCTGCTTCGAGAAACCTTGAGGTGGGGTTCACTGGTTCCAATGGGTATGTCGTCCTGCAAATGGATCGATTTCGTTGATGCTAATCGTCCACGAGCTGTCCCGCACATGGTTACGAAAGATGACATCTTCGAACAGTACTTAATACCCAAAGGTGAGTGACATTTCTGACCCTCCGTTAACGAATTCTCGTGATGAGAACGTCCTAAGGTTCCGTCATAATACCAAACCTGTGGTATGTCATTTTTTGATATCTCGCCATTTGCGATCGCCTTCATTCTTCTGTCTCCAGGGGCATGACGCGAGACGAGGAGAGGTTCCCAGATCCGGAGGTATTTAAACCTGAAAGACACCTAGACACTGAGGGCAACCTTTCGGATGATATATCCGGTCTTTATTTTGGATACGGACGCAGGATTTGTCCTGGGCGGTACCTTGCCAATGCCTCGACATGGCTCGCGATCACAAACATGCTCTTCATGTTCAAGTTCAGCAAAGTGATTGGTCCTGCCGGGTATGAAATCAATGTATTTCCCAAGTTTACTGGTGGCGTTGCTCTGTGAGTCGTTCAATGCTATGATGTCGTGCCGCAACTGATCACTGATTATCCGAGCTAGGCGACCTGTCCCCTTTTCCTGCTGTATCACACCTCGTTTTGGGGAAGCGAAGGAACTTCTCGGATAATGTGTCCCGATATACTGTTTCAGAGGTGCCGGTGTGCCCTCGTGTACCCCCATATACTGGTGCATGGGTCGCATGACGAGCAACCAAGTTATTATATATGTAGTATGTACTATCTGAGAAGTGCAAACAGCCCTTTGAGTGCAAATTCTTGAAATACACTGGACACTACATTCCTATGCTAACTCGAGGAATTCGCCTAAATGCTTAGCACCTGGTCCAGCCGAGGAACAAAACATGGATACCATTGTGCTTGTAATTGAAGAAGCAATCCACTAGATTGCCCTCAGATACGGGAGATCCTGCTTACAAGCTCACAAAATGGCACCTTGGAATCGTAGTGTAACACACGAAGGATTCCTGCACCAAACGAATAGATCATGTTTCGGAGAAGAGGTTTTGTCTGCTTGAACATGAGCGTGAGCACGAGTGCCGCATATATTCGGAATTTGCCACAAGTACGCTGGTCGAGCGTGTTGTGTGACCTGAAGGACCCATGCGATACCGGTCCGAGTTCGCCGTTTGTTGTTCGCGACCAAGTTGGTATGTTGGCGCTAGTAACGAGTAGTGTTGGCATGAATCACGCCTCATGGAATCCACTTCAAGCTTCGTTACAGAAAAGATGGTGATCATTCAGCAGTGGCAAGCCTGCCTGGATCCTCGCGCCTTAGTGGAAGGTATTTGGTCGTTATCGAAGGCGGATCTCCGTCAGGCTTGTGTCATTGAAAACCTGCGCCGCTTGCGGGAATTATGTAATGTATCGATGCTATGCTCCTTGCTCTCTTGCGACCAAGTCCAGTGAATGGAAACTCGAACAGGACCACCATTACTCTCCTCCGCTGTCTATGTTGCATTGAACCCTCTCCGCCTTTGAACAACTGCCCTCCTTCAAGTCTCTGGTAGAGCAAGACAAATTGGTGCGTCATACCGCTCTCTCCTGTCGGATCCGTAAGCCAGCGGCTTAGGCGTTGTTCAGGGATATGATATACGAGATGCCGTATGTACATTAATAATTTTGCTCAATTCGTCTCTCCGGGTTAGCCAATTGGAGTTTTGACTATCTGTTCAGCGGCCGCCTTGAGTATCCGTCTTAGAGAGGTTTTTTTTTCTCTTTTTCTCCTAATTCAAACACGAACGTTGAACTAACTTGTGTCATGAGCGTCGAATTCGCATGCTCTTCCAGGTCCACCGAGAATGAAAAACTTTATTTTTGTGCCAACATGACGGCATGCGGTACCATGGTAGTTTGCATTGCACCGATCCCGTGGTGCCGCACGGGGGTGGCGAAAGTATAAAATAATGCAAGGACTGTCCTGGCGACTCTACCAGATCCACCACTAGCCCCGCGTTGACAAGTTCGTCAACGTTTTGCTGTTCGGGCCATGACAGGATTGACGTCTGTCTATTCTGCCGGTTTCGTGCTCTGTGTGGCCATTGTCTTTAACGCGTGTCGGCAGCATCGGCTCAGAAAAGGTCTTCCATTGCCTCCTGGACCAACTGGTCTTCCCTTGATTGGTAACGCTCTCGCCGTCGACCTTGCACATCCTTGGTTATCATATGAGCAATGGGGAAAGCAATACGGTGCGCTCGGGCTCCGACTTTTGTGAATGCACGCATCCCATCCTCTTGTTCTAGGCGGTTTAGTATACGCCAATCTACTTGGACGGGATTTCATTATCATCAATAATGCCAAAATCGCACACGACTTATTGGAGCGACGTTCCGCCATCTATTCTGAGAGGCCCCACATTCCGGCCAATGAGTTGTATGTCCCTTTGTCACGAGTTGACCAGACAACAGCCTGACGTGTTCATCTAGGTTTGGCATGGATTTCAATTCGGGCCTTCTTCCGTACGGCGACAAATGGAGGCTTCATCGAAGAATGTTCAATATTGGTCTCAGCAAAGAAACAGCGTGTCAGTACAAACCATTGGCGATGCGCAAAGCCTGTCAACTCGTCAAGAACTTCCTCGACACGCCAGAAGACTTCAGTGAGCACTGCAAGATGTACGTCACATCTATTGGTTCTGCAAGGACATCACGTGACACGTTACAGCTTTGCAGCAGCAGCAGTCATGGCTGCTACGTACGGATACGAGGTTGCACACAGGAATGACCCTTTCGTCACTAGAGTTGAACATCTAATCAAGCTCTTTTCGGACGAATTGACCCCTGAACGCGCCGCGTTGCTGCTCGCCTTTCCATTTTGTATGTCTCAATGGTTGCGATGTTGCGTTCATCCCTGACTAGCTCAGTGGCTTATGTTCCGTCCTGGATGCCTGGAGGAGAATACAAGCAGAGAGCTGCGGAATGCCGTGCACTTGCGGAGGAGGTATTAACTCGCCCAGTTGAATACGTCATCAACAGCATGGTGAACATCATTTTTGGTCCTCTGGTCTTGTGATGAATTTGGATTTTTATTATTATTAATAAGGCAACTGGAACAGCAAGAAAATCGCTCGTCCATGATTTACTTGAAGCACGAGATGGTCAGGAGCACGAAGATATTATCAAAGCAGTGGCTGCTTCTGCTTTTCTAGGTTTGTGAACATATGGTTTCGGTTTAACGTGGGCTTATGATAACATTCAGGAGGCGCAGAAACGGTAGGTGCCCAAGTTGTTTGCAACTGAGTCGACTTGAACAGTTTCTAGACCGACTCTACGGTACGAGTATTCATCCTCGCGATGGTTCTGCATCCCGAGGTCCAGTTGAAGGCCCAAGAGGAGATAGACCAGGTAGTGGGCAATCAACGTCTCCCAGATTTTGGGGACAGGTTCAATCTGCCGTACGTCGAAGCAGTGTACCTTGAGACGTTTCGTTGGCGACCCGTCGTACCTAGTGGTTAGTGAGTTGGTCTAGGGGGATTGATTGGATCCTAATGAGCTTTGCAGCGCTTCCACACATGACATCGACGAGCGACATATACGAGGGAATGTACATCCCCAAAGGTGAGTTGAAGGAGCAGTGCCAACAACACGCCATGACATAAATGTATTGCAGGCGCCATCGTACTCACTAACATCTGGTACATATCTCATGTGTCGGTCAATGTGTTTGGGTTGAGCTGGTTGTAGGGCGATCGGGCATGACGAATCATTGTTCGATGAGTCGATGACGTTCATCCCTGAACGACATCTCACGTCGACCGGGAAGCTCGCGGAGGGTACGGCTCCTCCCTCGTTTGGTTTTGGACGGTAGGGCTTCGTTCACTTTTATTCAAGGAGTATGCACTAAAGGGACATGTAGTCGTGTCTGTCCCGGAAAACATTTCGCAGATCAGAACATCTGGGCTGCCATTGTGACTATACTGGCGACTATGCGTATTGCCAGGGCCCATGATAAGTTTGGGAATGAAATTGATGTCAACCCGAAGTTCACGAGTGGACTGTCATCGTGAGTTTGTGTCTAGGACACTGGTTGTCATTGCTAACCATCGGCTATGATGATAGTTCTCCAAAGCCATTCGTGTGCTCCATTACTCCACGTTCTTCACATATCGATGATCTCATTCGAACGAGTGGTTTTGAACCTGAATAGGAGAACGGACTGCACGAAGGGGTTTACCCGGTGTAAAGACCTCGGCCAACTTACAGCTATGTAATTCAGTGGGTAGTGCTGGCTAGTATGTTAATGCCATTGTGAAGTAGTTAATGAGATCGGACGACATCGTGATCTTTCTCTTTCGACAAACCAAATACCATTCGATAAAGCTCGGGTCCTTCTCGTATCAGTGCCTAGATCCGATTTCATTTCAAACTTGTCAGTAAAAAAGGTGGCAAGGCTCACGATGATAACCTCGACGGCGATGAGGGCAATAATTACTAGCTCCATGCGGTGCGCTGAAGACTGTGATGTGTTAAACCCCCCGCTGGCCTGGGAGAACGGTGCTAAAGCATACCTCTGTAAGCAGCTGTCTAAGGGTTGATTGGACCTAAGTTGCGCTGAGACAAGCGTTCAATCTACCTATAGCGAAATGACATTACCTCTGTGGCATAAGTAATTTTCTCGTTCACTGCATGGGTCCGCGCCTTGACCTCCAGTGCAGCCGTCATGGATTTGAAAAAGCTCTCGAGCTCTGGCTCGGCCCAGTACAGATCAGGAGTATCAGAAAAGTTCTCTCGGTTAAGATTGAGACCCTGACGGAATTTCATTAGGACACCAAGCTTCTTGATGAGTTCCTGGCGCCCAAGTCCTGGTTTTCCAGTCCTCTCAAGAGAGTGGGGGAGCTGAGCGACAGAAAGAAGGTAGGCTTCGAGGGATTCTTCGAGCACGGAGAGTGTGGTAGATCGAGACAAAGCTTGAGAGTAAGCATACCGGGGGAGGAGAGTGGTCATGTCGAGGGATGGATTCGATGGAGGAAAGGAGGCAGCATTCGAGGGATCCTGGAGTTCCGAAACACGTCCAAGAATGATTAGGTCGCCTTGTATTCGGGTTTTCCTGAAAGGAGAAGGTCGATCAGGATGCTGTAGTACTTTGGACGCTTAGATGGTCATACTCGTTTGGGTCTGTTACGAATTCGAGTTCCTCGGTTTCAGGATCTTGAAGCGAGCCAACCTCACAAGGTGCCAGGATGTTCTTTGCAAACTGACGAGCCTCGTGTTCCGTCAAGTCCCAGCATACAAAGCTACCGTTTCCAAAAACGAAAATTTCACCATTCTTTCCCCAGCGTGGGATCCACCAGGCGTCATGAAGTTTCTGTGAGTCTGGCGTGAGGCGAGGACGTAGGCGGGTAGGGATGTAGCGTTCCGCGGTTGCAAATGTAAGCACAGGTTTGATCGAACTACGAGTTGGGGTTGGATTTGAACGAATAGGAAGGGAGGCGGAGGCAGTACGTCGGAGCGGCGTGCTGGCTTTTGGCTTCTGCTTGAGTGCGTCAGACTCGGTGGCAAAGGCACGCATAGACGATGGAATGGAGATGGGTCGTCGTAGCACCGACGGGCGACGGAAAAGAGGGCAGAGAACGTTCATCACAGTAAGTAGACGAAGGAGTTGCAAGTCACGTGTGCTACTACCATCTAGTTCTCAATCTATCCAGCCACTCGGTTGAGCCCAAAGTTTTATTCATCTTCGTATCCCTGAACAGGTCTCCGTGATCGCTTCGGAACTAAGACTTAGATTAGCAAGCCGCGAGAAGTGCACACAGGAAACAATTGTGCTCACGAGGGTATGTGGTTGGCACACGCTCAGTCGGAATGTAACCAAAGTACTTCTGCCTGATCGACGGGACCGTCAATGCAAAAACAGGTCCCGCAGTTCCCATAACACAGGACCAGAAGATGACTGGCTGTTCGTGGGCGAGGTATTGCTAAATTGCCACGTTGAGCATTAGAAATTCTACACAACGCTCGGCTACTCACGAGGTATCTGTAAGTCCTCCTGAACGGTGAGACGAGGGACGCCATGGTTTCGATCCTTCACTTGTGTGCCGTGAGGACAAAGACGGAAACAATGTTTGCGTTTGTGTGCGCATCTTTGACAGAGCCCTTGGAAATAAACAATGCCTTTGAATTTCTATTCAACTAAATCAGACGCAACTGGGATCCAGACAAGTTCAAACATTCTCTCCTCGATATAACAAAACAAGACAAGTATCTATCCTACGAAAGGCCTTGGTAAATCCATGGTGACCACTTCTCTGGAAGAAGCTGAACCACGATCGAGAGCTCGACCGTCTACGCCGACTTCTGTGGTGCTGTGTTGCCACTGTCAGCTCGTCGTAGCACACAAGTTGATATTGCGACGCCTTCCATGCCTACCTTCCATTGCTCCCTGCTGCACGGTTTGGCAGCCGTCACGATTTGTGGGCCTCTGCCCCAACTGTCTAGATGGTGAGTAGACAGAGGCGATGTCTGATTCTTGGAGCGCCGAACTTTGATGATCAGATGACAGCATAAAAGCCAGTCTATTCTAACGTTTTAATGGCCTCAGTCGATCCACGAAATCTTGAGACGTAACTTGCCTGTGGTGTCGAAGCTTTCATTGCTATCTTTTTCTGTTTCCTCTTCCTGTATTCACTGACAGGTGTTCGTCCTTCGGCAGCGGCAGCTCTCAGTTCCGCTTCCTTTCTTCTCAGCCTTCGGATTGTGCTCTCAGATAGCGTATTGCCCTCCCTTAGGCTTAGCAGTACCGTTTCAAGAAGGCCAACGGGCGGAAGAGGTGTGGTCATGGCAAGTCTGACAACGTCCTTGTCTGCGATAACGGGAGTGTCACCAAAACAAATCGGTGGGATTTGAGGGAATTCGGGAGCATCGTCCAGGTTATTCGTATCCGGTGGGAAGCA
Organism: Guyanaporus albipodus; assembly: GCA_038088995.1. Classification (NCBI taxonomy): domain Eukaryota; kingdom Fungi; phylum Basidiomycota; class Agaricomycetes; order Boletales; family Boletaceae; genus Guyanaporus; species Guyanaporus albipodus. The sequence goes on along the minus strand of JBBPKA010000061.1, from coordinate 145,320 downwards.
GGGGTACGCCAATCCGAGGAAGCCGGTGCCCATGGTGGGCGTCTTGACACTCGCAAGGTTGAAGGTGGTCAAGTTCCATAGGAGATGTTCCCCGGGTGGTTGGTAACAAATGCACGTAGCTACCATCCTCCAGAATGTGCGGGTCGCAGAGGATTTTGGACCGAGGTCGCGCAACTTTGTTGAGACGAATATCTTGGCCACCGTATGGTGAACCATTCCGTTTGCAGGCGAGCAAGCGGTAATTAGGATGGATGTACTGAGACCCGCGTTGTTCCACATTGCGCCCGAGTTGAATGATGGTAGCACCGAGGAAATTCGAATACGCGTCTTGATCACGTGAGCACAAAGTCAAAGTCACATGATGCTAGGAAGTCTCGTTCTAGTTGGCATTCTCCTTGCAAGTGCCATGTCTACGGTTCCATCTACGCCGAGGGCTAATCCAAGCTTATCGACACTCACATCGACGCCAACGACGAGTCGCATCGCGAACACACATGCCTTGCAATCATCACCACATTACACTACCACTCGCAGGCACTCGCTATATGGCACCGAAGATCGCGTCGTGATTGACCCGGGGTCGCGCATCTGGAAAGTTGGTTTCAGTGGAGAAGGAAAGCCGAGAGATGTCTTTTATGCTGATGCAGTTGACTCTGGATCTTTGTGGAGCTGGAATCATGCTACCGATCCGTCAGCAAGAGCGGAGGAAGACAGGATGCTCGAGATTAACATCGAGAAGTGCATGCGCTCCGTGTTCCATGAGTGAGTTTACTCGACTGAGTCCAAACCTCTCCAAGCTGACGAAATATAATCTCAGGTCTCTGCTTACGGACCCCAAATCGCGCAAGGTCATACTTGTAGAGCATCCATTACTTCCGTTGTACATCAAAGACATATTTGCCAGAGTTTTATTCGGAAATCTACAGGTGTGTTTATTTTTTTTTCGTATCTTGGCGGCTCATACGAGATATAAAAGGTTCCTTCGGTATCGTTTGCATCGAGTCACCTGCTTTCCCTTCTATGTGTCGGTCGCATCACAGGCCTTGTTATCGACTGTGGTCACCTCGAATCAACGGCCCTTCCCGTTTGTCATACCATATTGACGCCATCTTCAGACTAAAAACAAGCATCGCAGATATTTGCTGCTAGACCCATGTTTCCTCACCTCCGAACAACTCCATTAGCCGGTTGGCGGTTCACATCTCACCTCCGTGCACTGCTCCTTCTCTTCGGCACGTATATACCACCCCCAGTAAACCTCAGCAGCGTGAGCCCCCTTCTGTCCAGTAGGACCAGTCGTGTGCCTCAGGAGGTTCTGACGGATGCGCTCATCGAGGATATCAAAACACGGTGTTGCTTCGTGAGCACAGTACTCGAAATCAACCGTGACACTATGCGTTCTTCCTCTCCTGCTCCTGTCTCAGAATCAGATCTCCCCTCCTCCAGTGACGCTGCCATGTCAGAATCAGAAATCTCACGAGCATCGGAGGGAGCGGAGAGTGTCGACTCTTCGCAACCCCCCTCGTCCGAGTTTGAGGTAGTTCCTCAACGGTCGGAATACAGAGGCGGAGAGGATCATCTTCAGGTGCTTGCCAATATGTACAAGAGATACTCGACAGCAACAGATATTCAACTCCGTGTCGTGCCACCTGCATCGCAACAGTTGGGTACGGGAAGAGGCACGTTGATTGTCCCAGGCTGGATCCGCGAGCGTGCAGCCGAAGTCCTGTTCGAAGGCGGCGATGTTGATGAGAGTAGTGTCGCCGAAGTCTTGCTTGAAGCGCTCCTCAAGGTCATTACCTTCGCCTATCTCGACACATGCATCCTCTAAATCATAACCCCCACAGATACCGGTCGACCTCCGGAAAACCCTCGCGTCCTCCATCCTTGTTACTGGTGGCACGGTAATGCTCCCTGGCTTCATTCCGCGGTTGCACGCTGAATTGCTGCGTGCCATTGGACCGACGGTCTTGCGATCGCGTGAGGGGCCGACACGCTCAGGGAGGCCGCTCGCACCCGCGTACGATCGATATGCAGCACTCCGCCCGCTTTTCCCTCACATTGCGATCCTCAACAATCCTACACCACAGCCATCGTCCTCACCACGTGCTGTGGCAAACGCGGGAAAAGCGCCAGCGTTCGCACCTGCGTCGATGGCCTGGGTAGGAGGGTCGCTGGCTGGGTAGGTCTGGTTTTTCGTGTTGTGCTCGTACTCATTGAACCTTCTGTCGTGCAGTGCGCTCAAAACGGGTGGCGTAGAGGTCTCAAGAGAGAAGTGGGACGAAGCGTCTTCACTTTCAACCGATGCTGACGCAATGGAGCCTGTGTCTCCCGTGTCGCCGGGACAGGGGCCCAGGGGCGTGCTGCCAGACTGGACACAGGCGCCACTTCCAGTGGGTGCGCCGTCCGCTACTGCGCCGAAACTTGCAGTAGCATCACCCTCACCAAGGATGGCCGTAGGTGCATGATTGCGAAGTTGTGAAGTACAGTGCATTTTCGTAACGAACACATTCTATCGTACGGATATCGTATCAACATGCAACCTAAAGCTAGCATTAATATTACAAATGCCACAATACCCGAAAACCCCAAAGAGAAGACGAAATCATAGGGCTCCCGTGAAAGTATGGGAGCGCAAGATGATGGACGGCACCCAATTGTATTCAAGAAGAGTGGAGAAATGAGCATGTAGACCGTTATAATGGTCGACGGACAAATGAGCGAATGCTGTCTATTTACTAATGGGCAGAAAACGTAAAACAAATGTTGTAGCCCGCGCCACGAGAACGAAAGGCGAAAAGGGAAAGGTGGACAGGCCAGCGACGAACGAAGAGTGTGGGTGGGTATGATCACTTGGATATCGATGATTATCTCATTCTCGGCTGCCGATAATCCGCAAGAGCATTTTACCGTTGTGGGTTGCGACAGCGTCATCCCACTCGTCCTGAGACGATATGAAATGTAACGTAACTCCCCGGGAATGCGTGGATCCGAGAGACGATAGCGAATCTGCACGCGAACGCGTGCTCGTCAGGCCGCCAGCAGAAGGAGGCTGCTCCAAAAGGGCGATAGCGAACGATTTGGAGATAGGCGATTTGTCCGTTTGCGTGAATTTATCATAAATTTTTTGACGTAAATCGTCGAATACGATGTGGCGGGGAAGGCGGAGCATGACAACGTTGGCCTCGTGCGTGGCCTTGATGGACAGCGTCATGTAGTTGCCGCTGGACGACGTTGATGCGCTCGATATCGAGGTCGTCAAGGAAGAACGATGGTCCGAGTACCTCGAATACGAGCTGGCGGTCGTGGAGGAACAGGATTGAGAATGAGAAGAGTAATACATGACCTCATCTACGATTGGCGTCTGAGGGAAGCCGTCTGGGGCTGAAGCATGCGGTATAATCAGATCTAAAGGGTCGTCAACGCCAACGATAGAGTGTAACACCATGACATGCTGCATACCAGAAAAATAGGCGTCAAGAATATCTCCTTCATCCTCATCTTCCGACGATGAATGATACCTGACGTCCTCCGAATGCGAGACAGATCGTTGCATGTCATTTGCTAATGACCTTGCAGGCCATTCGCTACGTGGAATGACAGCATCAACCGACGAGTTGGTCACTACCGATGCCATGCTGGATACAGAAGCCCTGGACCGGCATCGGGACTCCGGAATGGAACTTGGAAAACAGTAATCCACACCAAGCTCATCCAGATAGGTAGCAGCTCTTAAAGTTGCGGAAGAGTGTGTGGATTGCAACGACGCTCTCGAATACCGGGGCAGGGATCGTGCTGGCGGACGGTGAGTGTTGCGGCGAAAAAAAGAGTGAAAATACTTACAGGAGAGCTCAGACGATCGTAGGGAACTGGGTGGCGACGGAACGTAAACCCTGGCACTGCGATTCAACTTGCTCGCAGCAGATTCAGTTCGTTTTCGCGAATAAACTCCATCTAGATCCGAATTGGGCGACGAAGGGAGCTCACGATCTTCTGGAAGTGATTCGAGAAAAGACGAACGCCGTTCACCACCGAGGATGTTGGGGTTGTGCTCGAATCTGATCGACATGTCTTGAGACGCGATGATAGGTTGTCGAGAAATAGCTGGGAGTTGTCGAGGGGCAATGACCGGTGTCGATGGCGAAGAGGACGAAGAATAGGACTCGGAAGATGAACCTCTGGACCTCACAGAGCGGATCTCCTGTCTCCGGTCTACTGGTCTGCCCGACCTCGGACGCTCAACAGAATCCTCCGACGATGATGCATCTAAAGTTCCGAAGGGCATCCGTGCCTTTTCCGTTGTCTTTCCTTTCGCGGAAGATGAGGGAGAAGCCGGAAAGACGGAGAGTATGCTGGTAGGCAGTGAAGCTCTGAAGCGGTCGGTAGTCTGCTTCTTCGACGACTCTACCTTGCGGGCCAGATCAACGTCCCTCCTCCACACGCCAAAAAAGTCGGTGAAGACATAAGTAGCTTTGATCTCCTTGATGAGGGTCGGCAAGTCATCTTGAAAGAGGGCTTGAATCATCTTTTGAAGGTCCTCGTATCGATGGTCGATGGTTTCCTGGCTGGCACGAAAGAGAGTGCCCTTCTTGGTGAGCTTTGGAATGTATTCGTGTATGTCGCGAGCGATGTCATTGGGGTCTGGGCCAAAAGGGAGAGATTCCCAGGAGGCAGCCTGATCACTGTGGACATAAACACCGTTTTTCTTGACGCCCCTTCCGGCGGCAAGACGATTACGCTTCTCTCTTGCTGCACGAGCATATTCGACCTCCAAATTGTCCTGAAACCAGAGACAATCCTCCCATTTGCGCCAGATGTCATACCCGGCAGTGTAGGCAGAGGATCCACTGGAGGATGTCGTGCGTGTGATTATCGACGCATCGTCGTCCTTTATCGGGTACACACGGAATCCATAGCTATGACTGCCGCCTATAGGGGTTGATGTTAACAACGTGGCAGGCAGCGGCAGTGCGAGGGACAAACCGAGCTTTGCTGGGGGAAGCGCCGTTACGTGAAAGTTGTTTGGCGGACGCCTATAGACGGCGCGCTTCCAAGCCTAAGGCATGTGTGAGTGATATGCAAGGAAAGGTGGTTCCAGGACTGACGTCGGCAGAGATTGGGTCGTCTGAAGACCAAGCACCGCCCTAGAGTTGACATGAGGGACTGGACATGCGTGCATGCGGATGGACGTACACGAAAATCGGGCATGGTCTAGCTGGGCCGAGGCTCAGGGCTAAATGACGGGGGCAAAATGATGAGGGTGGGGGGTTAGAGAGGACGACGAGCACGATGGAGATGATGATGATGGTGAAGGTAGTGGTGGTGATGGTGATGGTAGGAAGGAAGGAGCGACGTTATGCATGTGCGCGTGGAGTCGACAGTTATTGTCTCGACTTGACCTCTTTTCTTTTTGTTATCGTTGCACAATAAGGTCCACCTTCCCACGTGCCACGCTCGTCCATGCGGGGAAATGTCTCGCTTGCATTAAGTGCTACACTTCACCATAAAACACGTCTCACACATCTATCTGGAACTGGGTCCTCTTCCCCGCCGTTTCGTCCTCTACGCCCCGGCGCCGCCAGCTCATACGCCCCTCCTGCAACCTCTCCAACCCACACCGTATGCTCTCCATGTGCACTTGAACCGGCACCTTGCCTCCAAGCAGCCCAGGTGCAGCCACCCTCTCCCGTAGCACCTCTAGATCGTCACTCATCGCGTGCAGCGTCCGTAGCGCTCCCTTGACATGCCCGATCGCCCGCTTTCTATATTCCCCGAGGTCGTTCAGCAGCGCTAGCCGTTCGCCATATTCTCGCATCGCTTTCTTGTTGCCGCCTAGCTTAGTCCAAAGCTCACCAAGAAGTTCGTCTCTCTCCACCGTGGTGTACTTGTCTTCCCGGGTAATCATCTCGTGCAGTGTACCTATGTCTGCGTCCAGCTGTTCAAGGTTCTGCCACGACACTTCTGCTTCCATGATCAGCTTCTCCATTGCATGCTCCGACTCGTCCATCGCGATGGTAAACGCTGCAGCGATGATCTCCTCTGCACTTGGCCCCAACTTCACTGGAGAAACAGCCTGCAAAAACCATGAGGGGGCTCTTTCGTGTGCACCCTCAATGGTAGCCATCGCGTAGTTGTTTAGCGCCATCACTCTGCATACCGATATCAATTGGCGGACCTATCCCCGAAAAACAAAAACACGCACTCGTCGACAGCACCAATAACTTTTGCATTCAGCTTACTTAGCCCTCGGCCAGTCTTCTTTGCATCCATACCTATCGTACGCAGCATGTCTGCAATATTGTCTTTGGACTTGAGGTCGCTGTAACGTACCAAGAGCGAGAGATCCTGAGTCGCCATCTCTGCCCTCAGAACGTCGATTGACAATTGTGACCCACCCGCCGACTCCACCACCAATTCTTCAAAGGCAGAGCCCTGTATGCCAACCAGCTGTTCAAAGTTGACGGAAGGCGTCGGCTTCGCCGGTATGCATAATGTGCTCCTTGATATTCCTGGGATGATACACAAAGGAGAGAACGCCGTTCGAATCGTAGGCATCATACGCGAGACCATCCACGCGAACATATATAAGAAGAGAAACCACGAGAGCGGCCTCCGCATTTTCTCGACTGAGCTCTTGAGGACATCAAAGGTATACGACGCAGTAAAACGAATGCCGTCAGTGAGGGCTTCCTCCAGTTCTTCTTTCCTCACGATGGGGGCCTTCTTGAGTCCCTTGGTAGAATGACTCCTGGATGGTGTTGGAGAGGCAACAAACGTAGCTTTCGTCTGTACGCGTCGCTTCTTACGCAAGGAAACAATGCTTGCTGTTCGGGAGCCATTCGTGCTGGAAGTCAGCTCGCGCCGAGAGACCTCCTCGACATCTGACAAGTCTTCCCAACCCTCTTGAACGTCCTTCGGCTGTGTGTTGTGAACGAGTCCGACATCGTGCTTTCAGTATGAAGCGTACCTCGACGTCGCTGCCTTCCTGCGATGGATTCCTAGCTGAAATGTGCATAGTAGTTACGTCCAGTTTGTGGACTTCGTAAAGAGGTGTGAACGACTGGTTCAAATGAGGTAACTAGTAGTAAGTAGCAAGGACCACAACTTCGAATAGTACTTGTAATGGCACCAATTGCCAGCAACCCTCCCTACAACGCGTGACATTCATCGGAAGTATTCTACTCGCTAATTCGGCCAAGTGAAACATGATTCCGTCCCCAGAGTGTTGGTTTTATGCAAACTCGACAAGGACAGATATCTACTAGGGATGTCCATGATCCATCTCACCTAGTGACACACTGAAGTCGCATAACTTGGCTTGACGCACAAAACGGTCATGACGATCCACACGTCGTTTTTCTGTACCGGTCCTCGCCGCAGTCCCGTAATCAACCGTACTATCCAAGTCGACATCAGGCTTGTAATCAACTACTTCCCCCCCAAACCGGCGAAGAATGCGACCTCATCTTGCCAAAATCACTCAGGTCTGATCCGACACGGAATCTGTTTGATCATGTCTGACAACGGGATCACCGTTGTTTTGAATGGGCATACCACTGTCAGTGATGCACATAGCATAGGACAACGACGGGGACCTTCCATGGCAGAATTCGACTGTGGAATGTAGCTGACCTGAGCGACGGTCGTACGTCCCAAGTACTCAGCTCTCTCTCTTTACCACACCCATTTGCTGCCCTTGCTGATTTTACGACAATTGGGTCATAGTGATAGATGCCGACGAGGCACTAAAACTGTGCACTTGGTGCATTGTAGAGTAACCACATGAAACGTCATCAAGGCGATGTAGTATACTTTCATCAAAAATGCCCGTCTGACCAAACTCTTACTCGCCCGCCCAAGTCCGGAACCATAAAATTTTCAGCGGGTGGTAGCTGTAACGCCGAGGTAACTTGCGCGCAACCACCATGCACCTGCCTGTAGAGCTGATCCAACACGTCTTCTCGTTCCTCAGCCCCTGCGAAGTCGTACGACTCAGACAGGTGAGCCTCTCCAGTAATGCTAGTCACTTTGGTTTTCAGCTCTCATCGTACTAGGTTTCAAAGCAATTCCTGGACGTTACTCACAGTTACGCTCTTTGGAGAGAAATATATTCCAATGTTCCCTTACTTCTCCCACCTGGACCTCTCTCCTCTCGATCGCCCCAACACCTCGAACGCACCCTCGTGCGCTCAGAGCTCGTGTCTAAGACCTGGACGTCTCAGCCTCTCAAACCGCTTTCGCACACTCTGACTAGTTGGAAACGGGAGTACGACGACTCGTGGATCGTGGTTTCTGGACGTTGGTGCATATTTCTTCAAGGGAAGATCATCCAGTGTCATGACATCGATACCAACACCTACCATTCCTTGTACGATGGTACCGCTCATCCCGAGTTTCGTTTCATGGCAGCCACCGCAACAAGCATCAATGGTAAACGCATATATCTTCTGTTGGTCGACTATATTCATCCGCATGAGCTCGTGTAAGGGAATGTTAGAACAACCTCTCTCTAGCACGCTGACCCACTGTTCCGCAGAAAATTGCTCGAGTTTCTTGTCGATGACGAGAGCCTCTCAGGGCCAGAAATTATGGATTGGGAACATGTCGGGACGCACTCGTTCAGTATATGGCCGTCGACAGTCGATTTTCATGGCTCTACGCCCTTTATTCTTGTCCGCCACCACGAACCATGCGTGGTATTCGACTGCCGGACCCGCCGTTTATACAAACTCTTGTCGCCCAAGTTGCTTGACGACCTAATGGCAAGTGGATGTTTTCGTTCACAACGCAGATACTTACTCTTCATACTACAGAACGACTTCCAACCCCCTCTGTTACAACCCGAGTACAATACGTCCACTCGGGTCATTCTGACTAGGACACACATTATCGCCATTCATGTGTATGGGCATTTCCCAGATATGCACACCCTCATTCAGGCATTCGTCCCGTCCGACTCGGAAATACTTGGGAATGGAGCTGACTTTGCTCAGCTTCGCTTGACGCATGAAGCAATCATTCGTACCACTTCTCACCCGCTCAGCCTTCTTCGTAATTCCGTAGTTGATCCCGTTACTGGATCGGTCAGCATTAGACTTCTCCATACCACCTTCGCTGTGCGGGGGGATGGCCACCGAAGCCAAATGTCGTGTCTCCACCTAACCTTGCCTAAACCTGTTTCTACCACCGACATCCAGTCCATTTCTATTCGTTCACAGCACCTATTGGAATCTACATGGACTGACGAACGGTATACTGCTTCAGACGATGGCCATGCTCGGGGATTACTCTTGACAAACTCTGGACCTCCACATTTCCGCTCTTTCGCTGCGCGTAAATTCGCTATCGATGCTAGTGGGGAAGAATGTATTGTAGAAAGCAGCGACCCCCGCCCTATCGACTTGCCCAGCAACGAGGAAAATGTCGCATTTGATGGCACGAGGGGACGGATCCACTACTTTCAGGTGGAGGAGAACGAAAATCAAGTCATTACAGTTGATCTTGCTTAGCACACCATGTCGCGCATTTGGTTGTATCTCTGGGCATGTTGGGCCTTTGACTGTGTCCCTTCAAGACTGATTGTTGATTATTCGTCTTGGAAGATGGAGGTTAAAATACTTTCTTACGACACAACACAGTCATGCCATTTCAACATCTTCGTCCCCATCGTCATCACTGACCTCTTCCCACCCCTCGTGATTATCATCCTCTTCTAATGGACATGGCTGGATGCCTAGTGCATTCAGAGTTGCAATAAGCTCCTTGACATGCTCAAGTAGTTGTGTGTCTGGGTGACTCTGAGAGATGTGGAGCTACAGGATATCAACACCACTGCTACAAACGATGAAAAGGAAGGGTCACGCACCGTTTGACATGTTTCCAAACAATCCCGTGCGTCTCTAGCTATCTCTTGCCACTCCAAGTCCTGCCCGTCCTCTCCGACCGTCGCAGTGACGTCGCCTTCTTTCTTGTGCTCAGCCAGTAACCACCAGGTCCAACCCATGAGATACCACCCTTCGACGCCGGTATCGTCAGCGGCGAGTACGCCTTCTAAAAGCGAGAGCGCGTCGGAGTAGGCGCCACATTCCAAGAGCAACTTTGCACGGGCGATGCGGGTGGGGATGGGCAGTGCGTCAAGCAAGAGGAGCTCATGAGAGCGCGAGTCGACCGCGTCCGTGGTCGCCACGCCGTCCTGTGGCGGGGGAGGAGGGAACGTCCGAAGCGCAGAAAGTGCGTCGTTTGGTTTGTCCTGCGAGAGACGAACGCTAGCGAGTATCTGGAGTGTTTCCAAGTTTTGTGGATCGATCTGAAGGGCATGGTTGAGAAGGGAATCGCACGTACTCGAGGCGGCTGGGTCGACGCTGTCGAGGAAGACGCGAGGTCGATGAAAGATGAGAAGAGGGTGTAGTGAATGCTTACCAGAGATCGTGTTCTGGGTCCATCCAGATTTCTATCATGCCAAGATATGCGCGGACGATGTTGCTCTTGATCTCGGTGTCATCCTCGGGTGTGTTTCCGCTCGATATGGATTTTCCTTTGAGTTGGGTCTGGAGGATATCGATCGCTGATTGGTAGTATGCAAGGGTAGTATGGGGATCGTCCTCCACGAGTTGTGCGAGGTACAGATACGCTGACGGTGGCGGTGGGGACGGAGCCTCCGGATGAGGAGGTAGGAGGGTCAGGAATATCTAATGTCGGGCTCAGCGGATCTCGGTAGCTAGGGCACGATTATCGTCGACGTACGTCCTTTGCACCGTCAAAGTCCCCGATCTCCAAGAGGACGACAGCGAGTATCTCTCGTGCCTGTTTTTTTTCTGCAGAGGTCGCATCCTCCCGAGCGAGTACGCGGTCCACGAATTTGCGAGCAAGCGGATGGTCACACTGTACGATGAGGTCCTGTGCTTTTGAGAGCAGCGACTGGATGGAGGGGGATGGGGAGGAGGTTGTCGCTGATGCTGATGCTGAATGCGGCTCAATTGTTTGCTTTGCCCGCGCGCGTACCATTGTCAGGCGGCAACTGGCTTGTCACGTAGGGTACATAACTCTTATCTAACTTGCTTTGCATTCGTCCTCCTTCGGGAATCACCGCAACGATGGGTTTAACGCTGTCATCAGGACACCGCCTTGTCCTCACATTTAAGCGCAGCAACTTGGGCCCTCCTGTGCCATGTTGTCCCCATTGGACGCGCTTGTTGTTCCACCAACCAAACTCCCTCTCGATGGCACCACGTTCGTAGTGTATGTCCTTCCTCCGGTGATTTGCTACTTTGTACTCGCAGTATTGTCCGTCACGCCTCAAACGCACGCTATCCGTGTCGCATTGTGGCCTCTCATCGCACTCTTTGCGTCCCGTGCCGTGCTTTCCGTGGAGTTGTCACACGGCAAGATTGAGAACAAACATTTAGACGCTGCCTTTGTAGTAAGTGCGTCAACCGGCCTTGGGGGCTGCTGACGTAGGTTTTGTTCCAGCTCTCCATGCTATTTGCCACCACGCGCAGCTTTGACTGGACATTGGCAAAAGAACCACTGGTGCGACGTATCCGTCCTCGAAACAGTTCGCCGTCAACGATTATGGATGCCATTGACCTCTGCATCGCCTTTCGCGGTCACGGTTGGGAATGGTCAGGCAAATTGTATGTTCCACGCGAAACACGCCCCGCCAACCGCATCCCATTCCTTTTCCACGTACTCCTTTCCGCAATCGTGCACGCCTTGATATTCGGTGTCTGCCAGCGAGCAGTTTGGTCACTCATTCCTATAGGAGCTGGAATCAGCCCCAAAGGATCGACTCTTTTCGATGACAATCTTCCATTCTTCTTGCGATATTTCCGCGTGGCCGTCGTCTCGGTCTTTGGCGGGGTCGCAACCTACGCTGGCATGCAGATGTCGTACGACCTCTGCACCATGCCAGCCGTACTTTTCTTGAGACAAGACCCCGCTCAGTGGCCACCGGCGTTCGACGCCCCGTGGTGCGCTACGTCTCTCACCGACTTTTGGGGACGCAGGTGGCATCAGTTTCATCGCCGGACATACCTCCTCTTTGGTGGTTACCCACTTTCTCTGGTTCTTGGCCGGCCCGGGATCGTCATCGGTGCCTTCCTCGCGTCGGCGGCGCAGCATCACGCCACACTGCTCACGTTCAACAGCGAAGCGAACATGTGGTGGATGTTGGTTGGGTTTGGAATGATGGCGCCTGGCGTGCTTGCCGAGGAGGCCTTTCGCCGATGGACAGGGAAGCGGGTGGCTGGGGTAGTGGGGTGGATCTGGACGATGGCATGGCTTCTGCTGTGGGGCAGCATAATGTTCGAAGGGTTTGCGAGAGTGCCGATGCATCGATCGAGCTTGCTTGATAACGTGGCGCCGGTGGGCTTGTGGGTGGATCGTATGGCGATCGGGTTCGACGATTGGCTGTATGATATGTGCGTGGATTGAATGGAATACCTACGTACAACAGTACATAGCCTGGCAGGTTCGCGGAGTCAAAGTGAAATGAAACCATCATCCGCGTTATCAACCTCGCATCGATCGACATACCTTCAAGCTGCTCACTTGCTCAGTCCCCGTCGTCGAGAACCATGGCATCCACGAAATCCGGTCGCGTCTTGTTGGCGTACTCGGGCGGTCTTGGTGCGTCCGATTTCCCATCGCGTCGTGCCCCACTCATCACCAGATCGTCAGATACATCGTGCATCCTCGCTTGGCTCGTCGAGCAAGGTTACCAGGTATACGCCTTCATGGCCGACGTCGGCCAAGAGGAGGCGGGTGCATCTTCTCGTCCAACCACCCCGCGCTCACATGCACCTGCAGGACTTTGACGCTGCCGAGAAGAAAGCCCTCAAATCCGGGGCAACAAAGTTCTTCAAAGAGGTACGTCCGAGTCGCCTGTTCCCTGTCGCACTAGACCCGAACACGAAAAAAAAGGATATGAGACGCGAGTTCGTCACCGAACTGATCTACCCCGCTGTGCAAGCCAACTGCATCTACGAGGTACGCGTCCCTCATCGACGGCCCTGTCACGATCTGACGGCATCTCCACGTAGAACGTTTACTTGCTCGGTACCTCCCTCGCTCGTCCAGTCATCGCCCGTGGCATGATCGCCGCTGCGGAAAGGGAAGGATGCGAGTGAGCACCTATTTCCCGCCCTTTTCACCCGATCCCTAATCCACCCCCGCAGTTACGTCGCACACGGCTGCACTGGCAAAGGAAACGACCAGGTCCGTTTCGAGCTCGCCTTTTACGGTCTCAAACCAGATATCAAAGTCATCGCCCCATGGCGTCTCCCCAGTACGTTTCGCCCCGCTAGGCGTGTCCTCATCGGCACCCACACACGCGCCAGAGTTCTACAGCCGATTCCCCGGCCGTCAGGCCCTCCTCGCGTATGCCGCCGAGAAGCAGATCCCTGTCCAGCAAACCGCAGCCAAGCCCTGGTCGACGGACGAAAACCTCTTCCACATCTCGTACGAGGCAGGCATCCTCGAAGACCCCGACACGACGCCTCCCACAGATATGTGGAAACTCACCCAATCGATCGAAGGCGCGCCCGTGGAGGCTGAGCGGATCGCCATCGAGTTCAAGGCCGGCCTTCCCGTCAAAGTCACCGCCGGCGACAAAACATACACTGATGCTGTCGAGATCTTCCTCGAGCTCAACGCGCTCGCGCGCAAGCATGGCATCGGTCGGATCGACATTGTCGAGAACCGCTTCATCGGCGTCAAGTCGCGTGGGTGCTACGAGTCCCCCGGTGCGACCATCCTCCGCGCAGCGCACGTCGACCTCGAGGGACTCACGCTCGACCGTAACGTGCGTGCGCTCCGCGACCAGTTCCTCACGATCGAGCTCGGCAGGATCCTGTACAATGGCCATTTTTTCACACCCGAGCGCGAGTTTTTGACGAGTGCGATCCCGGCGAGTCAGCGGACGGTGAATGGGGTTGTCCGTCTAAAGCTGCTCAAGGGGAACGTCGTCATCGAGGGGCGGTCCTCTGACGAGGTGGGTAGCTGTGGCATCGTCGAGAACAAACGTGTGGCCTGACGGTCGAAAACAGGGTCTCTACGACGAGCACGAGTCGTCCATGGATGAGCTTGGTGGATTTGAGCCGACAGACACGACGGGTTTCATCCAAATCGAGAGTATCCGAATCAAAAAGTCCGTCGTCATCTTCGGTGCTGAGCAGCATGTTACTGATCGTCGCGCGTGTTCAGGTGGGCGCAAGCCAACGCGCGCAAGGGTCAGGCTGGTGTCAAGCCCAAGGACGTGTACGGATCGCGTGTCTAAAACGTTGTACCATGTATCTCGTGTACTGTTTGACCATAAAATGCGAAAGGCATTGTGATTGCTTTGATTGGGGCGACCTGGATACGAGCATCTCTGCGTCTCAGGCGCCTTGTGGGTATCGCGCGTCGTGACGGCGTCAAAGTCATTCGTTACCTCAATCGAACCAGCCTGCCATTCGCATCGCCTCTCCTAGTCCATCCCACTCACCGCGTTCCTTGACGTGTCCCGAAGCCACGCTGGGGCCTCTGATGTCCTCAGCGCGGCTGTACGCCTTGCGACACGCAAGCTCGGTTGCAAACCTAGCCATTCCATCAGTACGGGGTCCCAAACAGAGAGAAAGATGCGGCCGCACCTCAGACACTCGTCGAGCCGCCACCGAATGCCCAGGTCGGCCGTGCCGTCCTTGGCCTTGCCATCCATGTCTGGAGTGAGCCCCGGGACATAGGGCGAACCAGGCAGGACACGTCTGCTGAGGGCCCATATCATGCCGGCGACAAACGCCGCATGGGCACCCTCCTCGTCCAGCTCGTCCTCGTCCTCGTCTGCGCGTCCAGGCTGGGGAGTCTGCCGGCCATCTCCATCCTCCTTGCCGGTCTGTGCAGCGTGCGTGTGTCCATGTTCGTCATCGTCGTCGTCGTCGACATCGTCCATCGGGTGAAACGACTCGCCACTGGGCAAACGGCTGTGCGAGCGCGCCGACGTGCGGGACGTAAAGGACTCGTCGGCTGGACCACTCGCCCAAAAGTCGGAACCTGAACGTACACTCTCGACGCCATCCCAGACACGTGAAGCGTAGGTGCCGTTGGAGGTCGTGCTAGATACGGTATGGCCGTGGCCGGCAGAGCGCGGGATGGGGCTATGTATGTCTGGCCTGCTTGAGAGGCGAGTCCAGCCCGAGGACTGAAGGTACTCGCTGGTTGGGAGGCTGAGAAGGGCGGCGCCGTCGCGGCCGGCGTTGAGCACGAGGAGGGCATGGGGGGGTGCATGGCGAGCGAGGGAGAGGAGGAGCGCGCGGGGGTTCGGGGCGGGTACAGCGGAGCTAGCCGGAGGTGTGGACGAAAACGTGGTGGTGGAGAGAAAGACGACATCGGCGTGGGGGATGAGCTGAAGGAAAGGTCAGCGGAGGGGCGAGGAAAAAAAAAAAAAAGACGGACCACTTGTACGCCGTCGCGGGCGCGACGACCGAGGTCGACTGAGATGACACAGTGGGAGCGCCATTTTCGCTCGCGTGCAAGGCCATCTATGCCGACGAGGTTGGCGATAGTGGTGCGTACGCTCCGACCCTCGAAGTGAAGCCAGTCGAACGGGGCAAGCGAGTTTGGGTTGTGGCTAGGGACGCCGTGAGACGAGGACAGGGTGTTGGCGGTGTTCGGACGGGAGGACATGGACGGGCGGGGTGCGGAGGCAGGGGCGAGGGCGTTTGGGAATATGGAGACGGGGGATGGGGATTGCTGTTCTCTGTTTATGGGAGGGGCGATGGTAGGCTGGGGTGCGCTGAGGCCGACGTAGTTTTCGGGGGCGAGGACGGGTCCAAGGAGGGCGATAAAGTCTTCGTGTGAAACCTCTGGGAGTGGATTGTGGTTGACGACGGTGCGGGCGTCGGTATCGCGGGCGTGAATGACCCAGGCGGAGGGAACGCCGAGACCGGGCCAAGTTTTGCAGTATTTTGTGCGTACGCCGGCAGACTCGAGGGCATCGCGTAGACGAGCAGCCTCTGCGTTTCCGCCGAGAGAGGCGATGAGCATGGGCTCGATGTCGCCAACGTGGGGCGCGGTGACGGCAAGCTGGGCGAGGAGGGCGAGGACATGCGCGGCGGCGCCACCACGGGCGGTGTAGACGGACTGAGCGCGAGTGACCGTGCCAGGGTCAGGATGGGCGTTGAGGAGGAGAAAGTGAGTGAGGAAGACGGTGCCGGTCGCGAAGATGCGCAACGGGGGCGGCGGGAGGAGGGTATCTCTACGAAGACGGGCCATGGAAGTGGTGCTGGACAGAGTGACCTCCTCGTCGTCCTCGTCGTCCTCGTCGCCGTTGAGCCTGTCTATCCCCATCAGTTAAGTTATAGTATTACAGTAAGTCAGTTGTACAGAACATGAGTCAGACGGCGGTAATGAACAACTGGTAAGGCTCCTTGTCGTCCCCACGCGCCTTTCTTTCTCGTCGTTCTGACCGTCGAGCGCGACGCGCATCCCGCCTCTCTCGACGAGCAGCCCGCCGAGTGTGCCTGTCGCTAGTAAAACGTCCAAGAGGCTGAGCCCTGTCCTCCTCGTCCTCCTCGTCCGACGATGATTCCTCCTCCCGATGTCGCAGCCCATCCGCCATCCGCTGCTGGTTCGGATCCCCGACTGGCGCAGCACCCACACGGCCGCTCAACCGCTCGGATGCCTGGCAAAGTACCACTTCCATCCGTCTCGGTCCAAAAAAGTACTGAAAAAGGTGAGTCGAGTCCATGCCAATCGAACGAGGAGAGACTTACGTGGTTCCAGTGGTCCACCAGATCTCCCGCCGCTTGCCGGTTCTTGTACTTCATCTTTTTCTCGATCGCAAACGTCGCCATGAAACCCGCTGTCCAGCGATTCGTCAAGCGTCCTCGAATATGGTAAAGAAAGAAAACGACACCCACTGACGAAGCTCATCCCTGTCACCATCGGGATCACGTTCGACTTGATGCGTTGCGCAGGCGAGAGCGACCCTGCCTTCTTGACGTCCGCCAAGAATCTATGCATGACACACAGCGTCAGTGCGCGCCCTCGACCGGTTCAAGCCAGACGAACCGCTTCCAGTCCTCCTCCGTCACATCGTGTGTTGCAAACGGGTGCGGATTCAGTTGGCACGGCGGCGGCAGCTCTGGGAACCCGTTCGACAAATCCTTGCCATTCGAGATCAGACACATGGACGGGAACGCATTGTACGGCAGCCTCCCCGGTGGCGGGGGCTGGCGGTGCCACATCGGGGGCGGGCCCCGGTTGCCAAAGAACGACCCAAGCGACATCGTTTCCCCGCCCTCTTGGGGCTGGCCCGTCGACGACGACGTGCCCACGTCTGCCACGGGTGCTTGATAGTAGGGACCATTGCTCGGCGGGGAAAGGTACGTCTCCTGAGGCATACCCTTGTGTCCACTGGCACCTCCTGCCTGCAGTGGGTGGCTCTGCGCGTACCCATAGTCGGGCGGAGGTCCTTGCGGCGGGTAATACCCTTGGGGAGGTGGCGGACCAGGCGGCGCAGCGTATCCCGGCGCGATATCACGGGAGGCGTAGGGCCCGGCTTGTGAACCCTGACCCTGCTGGGGGTAGAGCCAGTTCGAATGAGCGCTTTTCTCGTCGGGGTACTGGCTCATGGCTGATCGATGTGAATCCACACTAGAGTGACGACCACTGCAGCCTTATATCCATCGTCCTCGTGTACCGCCCCCGAGATCAGTGGGCGATGCTACGCCAAGGCAACGCGTGATCAGCACATCGGATGGCCGTGGTGGACTCGAGGCAGAGGCGGTACGGCGCTACCATCAGGATCATATGGGGGCGGTACTGATACATGCATTGAATGCGGGGTCCCGAAGGGAAGAGTACATGAAATGAAATCGGCGTGTAGCATCGCCATCAGAAGAGAAGAGAGAGCCACCGATACGCTCAGCGTGTGGGTACGTAGACATATCACTGTACGTATGAATCCATACGTGATGTGGTCTCATACAGACGGGCTGCATGGGAATATCATGTCGACAAGAATAGATACGAAAAAAAGTCACTGGCAGTCGTCGGGCAGTGCACCCCGTCAGCCTATTCCCTTTCCGCGCGCACAGACGCTGATAGTGACCGACGTACTGCGTGTAAAGTCATTGGCCTCTGGTTAGGCCCTCGAGAACCATCCGAGAAAACTGAAAAACCAACGCGACACTGCGACGAAAGGGGGGGGGGGTTGAGTCGTCAGCGCCGCCAAAGGACGCGACACGCACGTTGGCTAGCAACTATCCAACAAAAGACGGTGACAAAGGCGTAGACCTCCTCGCGGACGCGGATCGCTTTCCTCTCTCGCTGCAGCTAACGGTTCCGGATTCAGTTGGTAAGCATGACTTGTCAGGCGATCGCGAACGCGTTCCCTATGTCGCACGTCAAGCGGAGGCACTTACAACCGATGGACGCGATGTACCCTCTGCCAGGCCAGCGTCATTCGTTTCCGGGTCCGCGGAGTCGTCCACGCTCGGTGGATCCAAGGATAGGACAGGAAGCGAGGCAGTGTGTTTTAGGGGGACGTCGTAAGCGGGATCGTCTGGCTGGTGGGGTGTTCGCAGCATGGACTCGGTGAGGGTGTGAAGGAGGCGAGAGGACCGTCGTGCACGCGCGATGTCGTCGCTCGCGTCGCTCCTGTCGCTGGGTTCTTCGGACGAGGACTGGTGCTTGACCCCGGCGACTCGGCTCCGCCTCTTGACGAGGCCGGGCGGTACGGGTGGCTCGCGAACGCTGGCAGAGCGTAGTTTCGGGTGAGCCTTGAATTTTCCGAGTGGCGGCGGGGTGAGAGGGAAGGACTTTGAGACGTGTATGGGCCATGGGGGTAATTGTGCGTGCGAGGGGAGAGAGGACGATAGGGGCGAGAATGGGTCCGTTGGAGAGCCCTGGGTTTGGGGAAACGGATATTCGAAACGCTGCGCGCCGAGATCAAAGGGAGTACCCATGATCTAAGATAGGCTAAGGGAGAGGAGGAGGAGGAGGATAACAAAGACGCGACTGACCTCGCCAGACGAGCTAGAGGAAAAGCTGCGACCAGAATCTGAGTGGGGAGTGTCAGAAGGGGAGAAGGGGGCCATGGGGATGAGGGTGGTGGATGTCACTGAGAAAGATGGTCGTCCGACGAAGTTCTCCTCCTCCTCCCTCCCGCAACGATACGCGCTTCAGTTTCCGGACTCTTTTCCGTCTGTTCGGCGCAGCACCACGCAAAATGCCCGCGCGCAACGTTGACAGCGCGAGGCCCCAGCCCTGTTTCGAATTCAGGTTACTAACCGTACCCGCAGCTCGCAGTCAGCCAACCAACTTCTTCTCATGCTACACTCGACCGACCAACAACGACGACGACGACGACGACGACGACCTGGCTTTCTCATGGCTATCTGGTGTTCGTTCGTCACTTTCATAGCTAGGTTCTTCAACAAGTCTACCCCCTCACTTCCCATCCCCGTCACCACAAGGCGGTCACCACAGCCGAAGACAACTTTCGCGAGACCCACCTCTGCCTCCGTCAGGGAGTCGATCGACCCCTCACCCCTGAAACGCCCTCCTTCCACGGTAAGCTCATCCTCACCGTCCGTGCCCGACCCCGAACGTATCTTTCACCCGCCACCGAGTCCTTTCCCAACCATCTCCCTGTCCAGCATATTCGCCACACCACCCCACCCCGCTCTAGACATTGAATTGGTCAGTCAATCCCAGCTTTCCACGCCCGTGGTATCTCCATCCCATGCTGCCTCAACTTCATCGTTTCACACCTTTCCCTCGCGGTCTCCTCGTACCCCTAGCACGCCGTCCTCCGCGGTCTTGGTCCGTCTTGATCGCAGCACAATTTCTCCTACCACCATGTCCGACGGCAGCTTAGAGGTCATTTCACTCGGCGATCCTCCTCTTTCTCCCGCCAAGGTAACGGACATTGGCCGTCTACCCTCCCCTTGGAGCCCAATCGGAAAACTGACTTCGTCAGACGTTTGGATGTCCAACAACGGCGCACTCATGTGTGCCACTGGCCCCGTCGTGGATCTCACCGTCTCAGAGCACGACTCTCCCCCAGTGAGGACCGCCATCCTTTCTCTCTCTCGAATCCCGTCCACCTCTTTGTATTCGTCCACCTCTGCATTCGATGCTTTCGGCATCTCCGTCTTTGTCAATCTCGATGGTGTCGGAAACCAGACCGAGGATGTCGATACGCTGGACATGCCCGTGACCATCCTTGAGTCGAACCAAGTGTGGAACGAGGACCGTCCCACACCCGTTTCGCAAGGACCGCAGACACCTCGCAGGCGACGGGACACTCACCCTTCCGTGACACCTCACGCGTCCAGCCATGGCAATCGGGCGACAAAGTGTCTCTCCACCCCCATGTTGAAACTGGACAACGTCGGAGTCAGCCACGTTCGAAGCGCTACATCCATCTCGTCCATGGCGTACGAGCTCCGAATGGGATTGTTTGCAGACGGAAGGAGCATCACGGCCTTTGAGAACATCATCTCCCTTCTCGATCAAGCGAGCCCAGTGTCGGAATCTGTCCCATCTCACGGGGGTGAGACTCGAGTCATGGTGACTGGCTGACCGGGACTTGAGGTGTCGTGTGCTCGTATATACTGGTCAATCGTCGTTGGACCGACCGTTCGAGTCTCTCCGTGTCCTTGTCGTCTGAAATATTCATTCCTTTGACCTTGAACACGTTACCGTGCCTCGTGCATGCTTATCAGCATTACTTGCGTACTATCTCCTGACGGCAGTGAACGTGTCCACGCGGGTCTGTAGGTTGGATAGGAGTAATCTACCGAATCGGCTCCTTCCGAGTGAACTCAGCGAGTTGACACCTCGTTTCCCCTCCTCTCCCCCGTCTACCATGTTCGCCGCACTTTTGTAAGTACTGACGCCCTCGCATTCCCCTCTCCAAGTTCTCAATAGTTGACTAGCAACGCCTCCACCGCCGATTCAAAGGCGCCAAACTTCCACCCTATCTCTGGTTTCGAGCCAAAGACCTCCGCCTCTGACTTGTTTGGCGATCTGCACTCGACCGACTTGGAGTGGACATGTGCTGGTGGTTTCGTCGCAGAAACACAGACGTTCTACCATTTCCTTCAGGATGACACCATGCTCATGTGTCAAGTCATCCACTCCTCCATCGGGTGAGTTTTTGTCTTCCACTTGTCCGTTCTCCCCACGATCGACCGACCCCATCGTCCAGCATGTGGTACCCAACTATCCAGTTCACATGCAAGATGTACAATCCCAACACCCGCGAGACCGTCTGGCGCTCCATCAACGTGTCCAATTTCGTCACGCCACCTCCAGGTCTCGACAAGCGCTCCTGCAAGGCGGACCAGTTCTCCATCACATACAAGCCTTCCACGGACTCATCTCACCCAGACGTGTACGAGATCCGAGCTAATCTCTCCGACGACTTCCAAATCTCCCTCGATGTATCCCGCCCTGCCTCCGTACCCGGCTTCAAGCTCGGTCAGGGCCCCAAAGGTGGCTTCTCCTACTTTGGTCCAGACGTGACAAAGCCCGAGGGCTACGTCGTTCACCGCTTCTGGCCCCACACCAACGCCACCGGGCACGTCATCCACAAGGGTCGTGCCATCACCGTCAGTGGCATCGGCATGTTCATTCACGCCATTCAGGGCATGCGCCCCAACCTCGTCGCCTCCCGCTGGAACTTTGCCAACTTCCAGAGCAGCGCCCTTATGGGCGTCGCCGCCGTCCAGATGGAATTCACCACCCCCGACACCTATGGCCGGCATGGGCCTGGCTCTGGCGGCGTCGCCGTCAACGTTGGCGCCCTCATTCTCGGCGGCAAACTCGCCGTCGTGACCGCAGAGACAAAATGGCCCGATGAAGTACCAGAAGAGTCCGCGCCTGTCATCTCTCGCGTGACCCATGTCGAGCCCATCCAAGATCCTGACACGGGTTACAGGAAGCCGAGCGCGCTCGATTTCCGGTGGGCAGGACCGTCTATACTGAGCGTTCCCCAGAGTACCATCTCCGCATCGCTCTATGTTGATGTGGGCGACCTCGCTGCTCCAAAAGGTTTGATAGAAAAAGTCGACGTATTGGCGGAGATACCCTATGTCATCAAGACAATGGTCAATTACGTCGCAGGAACCAAACCATATATTTACCAGGTTGGTTTCCGTGATCTGGCACTCTGGCATCCACACTGACACATGAGCGATTTATTCTTCAGTGGCAAAATAAAGCGAAGCTGGTCGTACGTGGTCAGGACAATATCATTCCCGGACTGTCGGACGGTTTAGAAGTCGAAGGCATTCTCTTTAACGAGGCTTCTTTCATCTCCTAGTAGGCGACGAGAAGCACATTTCTGGATCCTCTCGGGAGTCAACACATCTACTCGTACATATAGTTACTACAATGTATGGAATGCTGGCTTGGAGGTGTGCATGACGGCCCACTTGCTTCAGAACGAGTCGAACGAGACTTAGTTGAATTGATTGGGTGCTGGTTTCGTCTTCGTCGTACGGGCAGGGACATTCGCCAAGTTGCGGGGACATGTGAAAATTAGATAATCAAATAGTGGTTGATCACGTATGTGCACTTGTTGCCGGACCTCATTCCGCCTTGACTCTCAAATAGATCCGTGCTTGCAGACCAATCAGTACATAGCTTGGGCGTGTGTGGTCAACAAGCATCTGCAGGTTGTGGATGCCATAAGGGCAAAAAGCAGAGTATGAGCACTTTCAGAATCGCGTACAAAAGGGATGTCATGCCCGATTCAATATCACGAATCATCGGGGAGTACATGAATAACATCATCGCCATCACTGCGGTCATCACATGAATAACTACAAGTTTGTCAGTGCTTGATAATCACATCATTACAGGAAAATGCTCCAGCCAGCGCGCTGCGCTGGGAGTGAGGTCTTCTCAAACGTTTGCTCGCATCATTTGCGTGTGTTCGTCAGAGCGAGGGATAAACCAGCATGGGAACTTGACAGGCCGACTGAAAAGAGTGTCATTGGGGTCTGATCGGAATGATATACTCGTCCTTCACGCACACGGCAAGGCCCGTTGTAAACCGCTTCTCGACACCGATCTCTTTTCCATTCTCGTCTCTTGCCGTCGTAATACGGAAGGCAGCAAGTATGGACGCGACAGCAGTCCATACGAATGCCTCGGATGCGAACCGTCCTGGACCTGGAAGAGAAGGAAAAAGGCATAAATGAGACACAACGGACCAGGACGCACAAAAGTGTCTCACAAATACGGCGACCGAGCCCAAAGATGGGATTGGCGGACATGGGGGGTCCACCATGAAGCGTCCCTTTTTCGGAGAGGAACCGTTCTGGCTTAAACTCGTCGGCATCGGCGGACTCGTTCTCATCTCGACCCAGCGCCCTATTCATGGTAAGCCTTACCGACAACGGAAAGGAAAGTATATAATGGCCTCACCAGACGTTGATAAGAACAAGTGTACCTACAGATAACGAATCAGCTACCGTGATGTCAGATCTTGTATACACAAACCTTTGGGGATGTAGTACCCCTCGTACACGTCATCGGCCGATGTCGCGTGTGGGATACCTGAAGGACGATTAAGCACGGCAACAAATGCAGGGCATCTCCCACCACTTGCCTAGTGGAACAACCGGATTCCATCTGACAAGTTCACGAAGGATGGCATCAAGGTATGGAAGCGACGCTCTGTCGTCGAAATGAGGCAACCTGCCTCTTCCAATCACAGAATCCAGTTCAGCCTGGGCTTTGGCTTGTACCTCGGGATACAAAACCATCGCAAGAATAAATGCATGGAGAGTGGACGAACTCTACAATCCGAATAAATGCATGTAACAAGATGACGGCGACGTAGGCACGCACCGTCTCGAAGCCCGCTAGTGTACACTCAGGTCAGAGTTTGAAGCAGGATTCAGTTGCAATGGAACCGGACTCACCGAGGAATACTGTTGCGGCTGTAGCTTTGATTGCGTGTTCTTGTCTGTGATAATCGTCGCTTTGGTTCAGCTGGGTCAAACAATCGGCCACCAAGGAAGGTGGTGCACTTCCGGTCGCCTAAGGCAGCATTAGCTATGCGCCACATACACCAGCCGCGAGTGTCAAAGCGTCACACCATTTGGTCTTTGGCCCGCTTAAACGGGACGTCGAGAACTTGAGCAATGAGCTTCCTCGAACGAGCGGCATCCCGCCATAACCAAGACCCCGGAAGCCATGTTGGGAGTTTCTCAACTGGGCATCGGGTAAAACACAAGCGATAGAACGTAAAGCAAAAAGACATACTGAAAGGAAATGCAGAAAGCATGGCAGCCCGTTCAGGAGAAAGCCCTATAGCAAGCAAGTCGACCAGCGACATTACAGTTTTCACCATGGGGTCGTCCCTAGGTGCTGTCTCGTAGCCGTATGCAAGAGCCATGACATTCGACGCTACATAACTAAAGCAATGATATCAGGACAGCGAATTGAGAAGGGGAAGGGGATAAAAACTCTGACCTCTTGATGTGTAGCTCAAACTCTGCTGGAGCGTCCAACAAGTTGACAAGAAGTGTACGTGCCCTTCTCAAGTACACCGCCCGGTAACGAGCTTCTGACTCTGCTCTAAAAGCGTGTTGGAAAAGCTTCCTATGGAGTCTCCACTCGTCACCATAGGGTAACATGACCGTACTAAAGTCCACGCCGAATCTTGTCGTTACCTAGTCAGCTTGCCATTGACGAGAACGAAGGAAAACAGAATACATTGTACTTGAATGCACCATGAGGTCTGGACGATCAGAGTATACCGCCGAGCGTTGGTCAAGCAGTGCTCGCGCCGTCTTCTCCGAGTTTAAGATGATGAAGCTCTGACCAAGGAGCCGTACATGTAGCAAATCACCTGTAGCAATCGGACATTAGAGTGCACTACCCAGAGATCCGGCATCTAACACACCATATTTCTTCCTCCAGGAAGTGTAAGTCAACCAGGGCTCAGCGGTGTTCACTTGGTGAATATTCCCGATCAGTGGCAAGGGTTTCGGACCTGGGGGGAATGGAAGGTCAGGAGATTTTCGTCCCCTGGTAGGGGCAAACGTCCACAGTAGGATTGCACATGACACAACGGCAATTAAGAGGAAGAGTGGCTGCTGAACTATGCTGTCGAGACCATCAAGGGAGAGTGGGGTGATCGTGAACAGACGTGGGATCATCCTGGCCTTCCTTCTACTCGTACAATGTGTGGGAGGGCGAGGAGGTCATTGTCATTTAGGTGACTGTCTTTATCCTCTGTGAGATGACGTACTGCTTGCGACCTTGGACCAATCAGTCCGGAAATATATGGGGAAAGGCCCATTGGTGTGGTGATGTGTGGCGAAGCGAGGTAAACGCGTTGATCTGCCAGGCAAGCGGTTACGTTGCCTTTCAAAGAGTTTTCACGAGCCAACCACAAGCACCCTGGTATGGCATTTCCCTTGAAATTCCCATTTATATCCTAGTGAACGAGCACCAAGCAGTATGTCGGTAGCTGTAGGCGAACTAGCTTGTGTTGGAGATAGCCCATCCGAACAACGTGGGTGAACTGCGACATGAGGAGGCCATGATCCATGCGGTCGTGGCTAGAGTGTACATAGCCAGTACAAGAGGAGCTTTTCGGGCTGTATGGTGTTCCTGGTCAGACTGCGGGCATGGCAAGTGACCTAGTAAGAGTGAATAGAGTGGCCTCTCCCACCTTTCAAGTGCATGATGATGATTAGCGTCTATGATACTTGGTCCAGTTTTTCGCAGTCACACACAGCCACCTCGGTAGCCGTGACCGAATCATATTCTCCACTGGACACGTTAGGGCTTGTCTCCAACTCCAAGACCACCTCGGTCTGCGATGCACCATGCTGCGCGTACAGATACAAGCATCTCTTTTTCATCGAGCACAGTACTACATGCTGGCACCAGTGAATAGGAATGCCGCACATCTCTCTAGGCATGCATATTCAATACAGCAACAACGCAAGCTTGTTTCAAGTCTGTACCAGCGAAAGGAAACACCCGTCATGTCAGGACGTGTCGCTCCGTTTCATTCCACGCCTACAACACATGGCCCCGGTGCACTTCTACCCATGTTTCTTGCCACTTTCAAGGTAATGGCAACATCTCTATGAAGACATCGTCGCTGATCCTGAATAGGCGTCCACGACAATAGAAGTAGCACGCACCGTAGGGAGAATAGCCCTTACTTTTGTACCTTTGATCATGTTCAAACATCGCTTGACTAAAAAGTTCATCAAGCACCATGATCACCTTCACCCGGAGACGCCTGTTTCAGAGGAGAGAAAAGCCATACTTTTCAAACGTCTCCGTTCACAAACGCTGTTCACCCACATTCTCCTATTCATTCCGGCTGCATTGCTATGGCTTGGCATTTTGGCAAGTCTTGAGCGTACACCCCTGACTGGACGGTGTGTACGACCTTGTACGACCGCTCTTTCTCACTGACGACCTGTGTAGATGGCGACTTATCGTTCTTTCACCTGAAGAGGAAGACGAAATCGCTGCTCAGCTCGCTGGACCCAAGTGGTTCCAAGCAGTCAACGATATTCTATCCAGTGAAGGACCGCCGAAACTGATTCCCACCCATGATTGGCGCTACCAGTGGGTTCAGGATACCCTGCACCGTCTCGAAAGCGTCATCCCCATTTTGCAACACGAGCACGAGCTAAATACACGTTGGTTAGATGCTGCACCACACCAGCCACCTTTACCGCCACCCGCTGAATACCCCCTGAGACCTCGTCCCCGTGCCGCAGACCGAATGAGGAGGTTCTGTGATACGTTGTGTGGTCGTAAACCGACTCCTTCTGCCCATGTCATATCTGGTCCTCCCTACTCGTTACTCATCGCAGACAGGCCTGACGCAGCAAATGCGTTCTCCTACGGATTTGGACCCGATGGTGCATGTGGAATTGTTGTTTATGCTGGCTTCCTTGATGACATTCTCTCAAAGGCGCCGAAAGACAGTATTTCCCATCATTCGTCTGCGGTACGTTACTCGCAGGAATCCTCCTGGGTATCCTACATGTTTGGTACACTCTTCAGCGTGCCATCCACGTCCCCAGCCCAACTTCATCCAATTCCAACCGAAGAACAGACCGCAGAGCTCGCTATCCTCCTCGCCCATGAAGTGGCCCACTTGGTGTTGTCTCATCACATTGAGACTCTGTCATCCGGTACTATCATCATTCCGGCAATTATATCGATGGTTGCCGACGTGGCTAGGACACTTGTGTTCCCGGTGACAATGCTGTTTGGGCCTTTTTTCAATGACGCTATTGCGCAAATGGGGAAAGTGGGTACCGGACACCTCACTGAACTCGGGGAATATTGCACGAGTGTAAAGCAGGAGATCGAGGCAGACGTCGTTTCCGCGAGGCTCCTTGCTCATGCCGGGTTTGACGCGCGCAAAGCGGTCGAGTTCTGGGAGAGCAGACAAGACACACCTAAATCGGCCAAGTGTTCCTCGGCTAAACGTGCAGATGCACCTTCGGACACTTGGAATCCCGCTAGACGAATCATGGGTGCCTCCCATCCTATCCACGAAGTGCGGATTGAAAGGCTGAAAAGCGAACTGGTGAGGTGGGAACTGGAGAAGAGAGTTGCGGTGCGGAGAAGAGCAGAGGGACAATCATCCGAACACAGACCCAACTTCATTTGGGCTTTCTTTTAGGCGATCATCGCCTACTTGAATCCATCTACATTTTCGCTTCTGTCCCGGAGCTATCAAAATGTTTGTTGTGTGTTGCGCTCCCAACCATATCATATCCTCGTAGGTTCGGCCCATGCTATTATTGTACTTTATTATTGTCGCTTTCGACAAGGCCCATTTCAATGGACCTCGAGGGAGAACAGTCTCAAGTTTTGAGAAAGCCAACACTTGTATGCCAACCCGCATCCGGGCACCATCAAGAAGTTTTCATAGTAAGTCGTCATGGAAAAAAAGGCACCTATCATGAGAAAATTGACTGAAACATTCTTGATCTTCTATCGTGCTCGCGGTCTCGGAAGGACTCAGACACCCCCTCGTCCGAGAGCAAGTGGTTGGGTCTAGTCTCCCGTCAAGTTGCTCACCCATGATGAAGCCAAGTTTCGAGTTTCGACCTGCTGCTTACACTCGGGCCATCACGAGGCTCGCGAGCCCTCTAATAGGACACCATCACGACCTTTGTTGGCGCTCACTCGGGCCTATCATGTCAACTTCAATGACACCCCTGCCTATCCAACCATGCTGCTGGGATGTCAGATCATCAGATGTTGTATCCGATGTATGCGCCACTCCATCATCGCTGCAGGTCCCTGGATACTTGAAAACACAAGCTAACTGGAAATCGTACAATTCCAAACAAGAATACAACATGAAGATTGAAATTTATAGATAGCCGATGCTTGTGAACCAAAACCAAATGAGCTCTTCGAGTTATTACCAAAATTTTTGTACTGCACACTGAGTGTCATTCCCCAGGTAATGAGCAAGAATCAAGGCTTGGGGTCTGCGTGCGCCTTTTCGGCTCTCTGTTGCTCCCGGCGTTTCCGAGCGAGGTAAGCACGCCCTGCTCGACTCGTGGTCTCCTTTCCAAGGATCTCGGAGATCCAAATGCCTGTCTCTGCAAGCAACGGAAGAGATATTGGGCCAACATCCCATTTGGGGCCATGAACGGGCGGTGATACTCCTGAAAGTCCTAGAGGGGACAGGTGAGAAACTAGTATGGAGAGGAGTAAGAAGAGAATAGCTAACCAGAGTATGGCTCTCCGATGTCTCCAAAGAGAGACTCCCCGGTGAGGGCGTACACGACATCCTCCGTTGCGACATTTCCGGTAGCTCCTGGAGTATATGGACAACCACCGAGGCCACCAACCGAGGCATCGAAGGAACGCAAGCCCATGTCTAGCGAGGTGAATATGTTTGCGAGCGCTGTTCCATTGGTGTCATGGAACTAATCGGGACAGAATAGGGCGAATCACACGCTGTCGCCCTCTCTCGAAGAAAGAGGCACTCACGTGTGCAGCAAGCTTACTAGGGTCCGTTTCCTTGCAGAGTTCTTCCAACAGTGTGCGCACGCTGGCTGGTGTGCCGGCGCCTGTGGTGTCTCCGATGCTGACCTCGTAACAGCCCATTTGGAATAGCTCTTTTGAAATGTCTCGCACTTTGCGCGGATCCACACGGCCCGAATATGGGCATGTGATGACGACGGAGACATAACCGCGTACTTTGAGACCCTTGTCAAGGGCAGCACGGATCACGGGCTCGATACGGGTAAGAGATTCTGACACCGTGGCGTTGATGTTGGCGTGTGAAAAGGCGTCAGTTGGGGCAACGAATACGGCTATTTCATGGAGGGGCGCAGGGGAGTCTGGGGAGGAGGCAGCAGGGAGGATGCGGAAGACATCGTCAAGACCTTTGCGGTTTGGAACGAGTGCGGTGAGACATGTATCCGGGATGGGATCGATAGAAGAAAGGACGTCTGCAGTCCCCGCCATCTAAAGACATTCATGAAGGATCAAAACGCGAAGGGTGTGGAGAGAATGAGACGGACGGACCTGGGGTACCCACTTTGGACTGACAAAGCTGCCCACTTCTATGTTGCGCAAGCCAGCTCGTCCGAGGCGGTTTATGAGGTCTGCCTTGACGGAAGGAGGGATTGGCTGTGGTTCGTTCTGGAGGCCGTCACGGGGACCGACTTCGACGATGCGGACAAAGTTGGAGGATGCGGTGGCGAAGGAGCGAAGACGGGGAACATGACGGACTGCACGAGATAGGAACATGATCAATGTCTGTACTAGGCTGACGATGTCGCTTTTATGTGTTGACTAGTAGTACTTCAAGTTGTCTGGCTCATTGGCTTCTTTCCGAACATGTGACGTCCGAAAGTCCGAGCTCATCATTCTTGCAACTCCATGCTCGGGTTTTCACTAGACCGATGCCCAAACGGAGCTCACAAACTCGGTAAGCCAAATGGCACAGCACTGACCCAGGTGATTCAGATCTATTATTATTGTCCAAATCATGAAACACCTCCGCATGCACAAATGACTGCATGACCCTGACAATCGGGGCTCACCTGTTCCACGGGCCAATTTGGATGGCAATTCCGTTTCAATCCCTCAGCCCAGTTGCTTGCGAGTCTTTCCCGATTTTCCTGGCTCGTCTCATTGGCTTGTCAGCCTCGAAGTGCTGTCCAAAACTTATGTTTCCGCTCGTTTCGGCCGCAAAAGCCCGCTCATCAACTCTGAATTGCTATACCTCGCTGGAAGCACCATACAGGCCATCCTTGGTTTCAAGAGCAGTCGCGTAGACCGACAGGTTCTCTATTCCAGTCGTTTTCTGGCTGGTTTCCTCGGTCTAGGCATGATGGGGTACGTAGCATAGTGCTCTGTCAGTGACGCAGAGATCAAGGCTGGCCTAGCCGGCAAGCAGGGGTCGTCAAACAGTTCTACATTGAGGACCACGGCGTTGTATGCCTTCATTCCCTCGTTCATCATGCTGTTTGGTCTGGCATAAATGCAATCGACTACTTCAGCCCGGTACTAGGTATTGTTTACTTCTGGCGTCAAATAGTAGTGGTCGTCACAACCATCGTCGAAGGAATGGGGAGGAAGATGTGATATCGGTGTAGGTCTACTTTTGTTTACGGGAGACCAAGAGACGTTCATTTCTTGAGAGCGCTGGAGGAGTCAACGCCTGAGGATATGTAGCAAGGCAGTACTTACCCACACTTACTACGTCTATAGTATGCTTTATCTACCCGACTGGCTCTCGCTCGACACTGCAGTGCTACCGCCTGTGTCGACTCAAGCGACCGTCCCAGGTTCGTTCCCTGGAGAGCTCGATGAAGACGACGGTTCGAGCACGGCGGGCGAGGATGACATCCCTCCTCCATTCCCAGCCCCGAGCAGTGTTCAGCGTGCAACACCTAGTACATCCACATCGTCTACACCGACCACCTTTCATGACATCCCTACGATACTGAGCGACGACGCCTCGATGCCTCCACCCCCACTCCCCAACTTGGCCAGTCGAGAACCAGGCGTCCCGCGGCTGAAACTCCTCCCAGCATCTTCGTCTCTCCTCGCCCCAATGACTACTACGGAGCGTCCTAAGAAACCTTCGAAGAAGGTGGCGCTTGCACCAGGGTACGGTCCGCTGGACTGGGCGAGCCTCAAATCGTCTGAACGAGACTTACGTGTACGTCTCTACGCGTCTGCCCAGAGGTGATTGACTGATGGATCCTTGCTCCTGACACAATCTAGGGCGTGGAGACGCTGTTGCGCATTCCACCCTCCGTGCTCAAAGTGCACAACAGAAAGGAAGACGCTTGGACGGCCATCAACGGCAAGGTGTACAACATCACGCCGTACCTTCCATACCATCCAGGTGGTGAGAAGGAGCTCATGCGTGTTGCGGGAAGGGATGGGACGAAATTATTCTGTGAGATGTGTGTCTGTTGTATCTTGCCAGTTGGACTGACTTCGGGTTTCCAGCGCTGACGCATGCGTGGGTGAGCGTGGATTTCATGCTTGATGCGTGTCTCGTCGGTTTTCTCGTCTCGGAATCCTATAGATCGTAGAGCTTGTTTGCCCTGACGTTACTGTTGTGCTCATCATACAGTGTTATAGAGCCATCACATTCTTAGATCTGCGTCCACACCTACTACTAGCTAGCTCGCGTTAGACATACCTAAATGATATTCCAGCCAGTCGGGTCCACACACTCTCTGGAGTGTTCACCCTGGGCGACTATATTTTAGTTTGCCGCATCTAGAGTTGCAGATGATGATGATGATGAGATCCAGTAATGCACGCCATAAAGCACGCCATCAGGTCAACACCGCGTTCTGTTCCTTTCAAAGGGCGTGTTAAATGTTCCCGTTCAAGCTAGGGGGGAGCAATAATAACTCAGCTCACATGCGCCATTTCCACATCACGTGGTGCAAACTCTAGATATGACCCCCAGCGTATAAAACGTCGGAGTGGAACCGTCCAAGCGCCCCTCACGCTACTTCCCAACAAGATTGCATAAGATGGCCCCTGTAGCGGTCAGCGAGAACAGCAGCACTGACCGTGTCGCGGAATTCAAGAAGCTGGCCATCGACGCTCGGCCCTTTGACCCCCATGCACCCGTTCCCTATTCCCCTACGAACGACACCTACGAGTACGATGCTTATAGGGTGAGTGAGACTCCACGGACGTCTAGTCTGACATGGAGATAAAGACGTACCGCAGCCATACTTCCCCGTCGTCAACTGGGAGCCCCTCAAGGAAGTTGAAGTCATCGACCGCGCTCACTCTGCTGATCCAGAGAAGAAAGCCCTGTTCAGCGCAGCAAAGAAGGTTAAACACCTTACGCCAGTCATTGGAACTGAAATCACGGGAATCGATCTGAGGCAACTTACCCCTCCCCAAAAAGACGAGCTGTGAGTCCGTCCCACAATGGCCGTGGAATACAGGACCGACTTTATTTCGACAGCGCTCTCTTGGTCGCCGAGAGAGGTGTCGTATGTTCGTAAAAATGTTTATACCTGTCTACTGCGCTGACTTCACGACAGTCTTCAGAGACCAAGAATTGACCATCCACGAGCAACTTGATCTTGCGAGGTATTTTGGCCCTCTTCACAAGCACGCGTCAACCCCGATACCAAAGGAACCCGGGCTAGAGGAAGTTCACGGTCAGTTGCAGACCTCGGTATAATGCACCCTAACGCTAACACACAATAGTCGTGTACAATGATGCCGGACAGCGTCCAAATCCGACAGCCTTTGCAAACTGGGAGCTCTGGCACAGCGATGTAGCATATGAACTCCAACCACCAAGCACAACGTCTCTGAAAGTTATCACCTGTCCAGAATACGGTGGCGATACGCTGTGGAGTTCTGGGTGCGTGGATGATTAGTGGCAACAGGAACGGTGAATACTGATGTCTGGTCATGCATACAGGTATGCCCTTTATTCGTCCCTTAGCCCTGGTCTGCAAACGTACTTGGAAGGCCTTAGCGCTCTGCATAGCGCTGTGGCTCAGACCGACGGTGCTCGCGCTGGCGGACTCCCTGTTCGTCGTGAAGCTATCGAGACGGTCCACCCTATCGTCCGTGTTCATCCTGTGACCGGCTGGAAGAGCGTCTACGTCAATGCAGGCTTCACGCGCTATATCGTCGACATCCCCAAGGCTGAGTCAGACGTCATCTTGAACTTTCTGTTCCAACAAATTAGTACCAATGTGGAATTCCAAGTGCGCTTCCACTGGGAACCCAACTCAGTCGCGTTCTGGGACAACAGGGTAAGTATGTGGCATGCAATCGAGGGTCACGGCCTTACAGAAAGTAGGTTGTGACGCATTCCGCGACGTTCGACTTCTGGCCTCAAAGGCGTCATGCCCTGAGAGCAACCCCTCACGGTGAGAAGCCAGAATCCGTCGAGGAATATGAAAGACGAACGGGAAAGATCGCCAAAGACCGCCAGATTGAGATTTGGAAACTGCAGGGTATCGAGTTCCCTGAGGTAAATAAAAGCGCATCGAGGGCACGAGGCTACAAAGACTGAAGGAGTCTTTCTTGTACCAATCACATTCCCAATAAGAATGGCCGGTGATCTGACATATCTGAGTAAGGTGGCATGAAGACGATATTTGAAGTGGAACCAACCACCTGCTGGATCACCCGAACCTTCGATAACCCGATGCAAGTCACCAGTTTTCGCGAAAAAAAACAGTAGTTTTGGAGGGCAATCTGTGCAGGGAACTGGAGACCTAGAAGCCAAGAGCTCCTAGAAGACAGGCAACGCTCATCCATACTCGCCGAGTGAGCTGTCATTACATGTAATCGAGCGTAGTGCTCGCCTTAACTAGGGAAAGGAGATCGCTACCGTCTCGTTCGCGAAATGCTAACACATCGTCGCGCATGGCTCTCCAACCACATCGCGGGTCACGTGTACATCGAGATGCGGGTTAAGAAAGCTTGTGTTACTTACTTTGAGCAGCTCGCGTGGGTAGAAAGAGGATACGCGACAGAGGAGCATACAGGTCGATGAGAGGCTCATGATTGGAGGAGGCGGGGCTGAATCGCGGAATCCTAACAACTCGACGATCAACGAGCATTGAGCGTCACCAAATGTGCGTACCTGGCAAAAAGGTGACAGTACTTTGGCGTTTTAGAATGAGAGAGACAAGTCCGCTCGTGCTTTTCGACGAGGACGCACCACTGGGCACAAATATAGCTTGATTGATGTCTTATTGCTGTCTTTTTTTCTTCTTCTGCAACGATCGCAACGAGTGTCGGTACAAGATTGGATCAAGGATCTCCTCAGTCAAGAACCCGTGGCGCAGTGGTAGCGCGTATGATTCCAGCTCGTAATGAGTAAATCCATAAGGTCATCCGTTCAATCCGGGTCGGGTTCATTTTTAAAATAAAATAGAACCTCTGCCCCTCAGCACTCATCTCAATTACATACTGTACCCAACATTCATAGTCATTAATCAGATCCAAACGTTGATGGTAAACGTAGGTATACACGACTCCCAAAGAAGTATACACTACGCAACATGTGCAATAGATTGCATGCTAGATGATAGTGGCAGTAGATCGTGAGGGGTGTCGTGGATACGTGGCGAGGCTAGCTGTCCGTAAAATGTAGTACCAGTCCGTCTACTTTCGCGAAAAGAATGAGAATCGCTTCTTTGATGGTGTGGCTCCCGGAACGGGGCTGTTTCCAGGCAAGCACTCCACACGAATGGAGGACGAAGCAGGGCTGTATTCCGCCGAATTTTCTCTGTGTTTTCGCATGTAAAAGAGAAGTGAGTGACGAGCACGAGGGCCTTTGGAGCTCTGCGAAGGCCGAGGGGTGGTGGGAGTACTGGAACGGGAGAATGATGACGAGTCCGGTGTCAAGGGCTGTAGAGAAGGGCGATGTAGCCGGGCTATGGTAGGTGATGATGGTGAGTCGAGTGAAAGGTGCGACCATGATGGTTCGACTGTGAACGGTGGCAAGGCAAATGACGTGTATGGGCCGGTATCCGACTCCTCGGACGGTGGAGCGCCCGCTGGTACTGGTGGGGGAGCAACCTCGATAGGTCTCATCTCCCTCGGCTTAATGAAGAGCTCCCGATCTGGGAGGGAAATTTCGTCGTGAATCAAATCGAATCCCCCGAGGAGATTTACTGCATAGTCTGGCACATGGACTGCATCCCTATCCAGGTCCGCGAGAATTTCAGAGCGAGTACGACAGGTAGTGTGGGTGAATATAGTGGCTATACCTCCGGTCTCTTCACCCATTCCCTGCGATGAAGGACCTTCTGAGGCAACAGATAATGGGGGTGTGGAAGGTCGAGTAGACATACGACCCTCGGGATCGTCTGATGGTGGTTCGGTAGTTCGGCGAGAACCGTGTGAAGACATCGAACGATCCGAGACAGAACGCGCTTTTGCGCTATTCTCTACGCTCTTCGTGAGCGGGGGTATATCGGAGGAAGAATTACCCAGACGGGGTCTGCAAGGACGTTTCACTGGATTGAAAGCATCACCAACCATAGACGGAGGGCGCGCATGTTTAGTCGTGAGACGTCGCAGAGGGGTAACAGACGATGGTCGGAGGCGAAGGGGGGAAACGTCGCTCATTGTCATTCGACGTGGGAACGGCTGGCCAAGAGCGAGCCTACACTTAAAATCGAGGTTGAACGATGTCCTCGTGGGAGAGTAATCAAAAAAGCGGACGAGATTGGCACTCCGTTTTGCCTCGTTGTTGAGGGCAGGGGACAGGACACGATTCTCCTCTTCGTGTTGGTCCGACCACTGATCCGCCTGAAGTCGTGTCAGATGCTGAGTCAAGACTTTCACCTCCTCGTCAACCGCAAGTTGCTGCTTTTCCTCCATCCAGCGCTCCTGCTGGAGTGCAACATATACGCCCGGCTGGGTGTCTCTGTCGGTAAGAGATAGTTTGAGTTTTGCGGCACGTTCCCGAGACTCTTTGGCACGTGCACTCAGGGCTACGGTAGCTTGTTGCAAGGTACGGATCTGAAGTTCGAGAGAAGAGCGCTCCCCTTGGCTGTTCTTGAATGCGCTGGCAAGGGCTTGTTCTGCGACAGAGTAGCGACTGCTGCGAGAACCTGAATCGCTGACTGATCCACACGGTGATTGTGGAACGTAGGTAGTAGGATTAGGCATGCCGCAGGTGAGATTGGTGTTGGGCACGCTGTCCAAGTACTCAATGCGGATCTGTGCTTGATGATGACAGGGGAAAAACGTACAAGACGAAAACGGGAGGCGGACTTGAAGGGACGGGATCGTTGGTATTTATGGCCATGCTCGTGCGCTCCTAAGCAAGAGCCAGACGTCAAGCGCGTGTCAGTCAGTACACGCCAGAGGTGATACATATAGCGGAAGTCATACGTTGGGGGCCGCCCCCAGAGTCAAGCGATGACTGGTATCGATCCGCAGGGGCGGTGGTTGAATGCAGCCGTTGTTGGGGGGCTTAGACACTGCCTGTGGATGTTCGTCTACTCGGCCGACAGTGTTTCGACCGATTATGATGACCTAGAAAGTGAACAAGACAGTTGGGGGCCAGAGAATGGGTGATATTGCAGCTGGGCTGCACCGGTACTTGGCAGTAGAGTCGCTGCACTGTACCGAGAGCGCTTCGCTGGGAAACGTTCAAGAAGCGTAGTACAATGCTCACACGGCCCGAAACGGTTAGTACGCCCTCGCTCCGATATTAATACGTCTCCTCCGACCTCCTGGCGCCCGTTGCCAGCAAGGAACAGCAGGGGTATCATTACTGTCAACATGTCATCAAGTTACACGTCGTACGTGCGTGTGATAACTGGTCAGGATCTTCCGAGTACAAGTTCCTTCAGACCCTTGCCAAGCTGTTTCACCCTCCATTTCACGTTCATCTTTGGCGACCGACTCGTTTCTCGGAAAAGATAACCACCTGGCGCGTCTGGCGCGTTCTCCCGTCGCCACCGTGCCAAATTCATCCGCATCTCCATCTCACCACTCAACGAAAATCCAGAGCGCGCGACTGGAGACGTCGCCTGACCAGATAGGACTACCGACATAGGACGCATCTCTTCCGCATACTGGATACCTGGTCGATCGCCACAGTCAAGAGACTTCGTCCCTCGGGGTACGTAATCCACTTGCGATGGGATCGGCGAGGGCGTGCGAGGAGCGGCAATAGACAAGACGGGACTAGTGGGACGTGACATCTCCTTGCGAATAGCGGAATAATACGGCCGAGTTGGGTGTCCCAAGCGAACAAGGGGCATATCATGATCATCGGAAGGCGTAAACAATGGTGCACGTGCCTCCGCTGCGGACGTTGGGCGTATGTCCACACTCTCTCGTAAAGGGGAACGGGAGCGAGGCGAGAGGGAGGATCCGCGCGGGACTAACGTCATATTTTTGGTCCTGCGCAGCCCGCGTTTAGGGGAGCACGGTGATGAGGAGATGGACGACGTTGAACGCATATGTCCGTGATCTGACATATTCATCGAACCTGCGCTCGTACCCGATGCATCCATTAACACGGATGTAACGGAGTCCATGGCTGGCGTGGTTCCAGCGCTATCAGGCTTTCCGCGTCCAACACTGGTGAGTGACGGACGGACACAAAGCGCAGGACGCCTCTTTCGATGATGCCAAGGCTCCCTCTTCAAATCCCGATCTTCCAAATCGTGCTCACGAAGCTCTCCCCTTGGCTTGCCAGTGGGTCCAACGGTCGGAAAGGAAAAGAGCGGGTGCGGTGGCTACACAACACGGGACACAACATTAGTACATTTGCCATTCTTGGGCGCGGACGTGGATGAGAAGTGGGAACAAATACCGTTATCGAGGTGGCGATAATTCGACGCGCGCCACGGTCGACCATCATTTCCTTCTGAGTCCTATGGGAGTTCGCAGACACGACAGAGTGCCCAACTAACCGATCCGCAGTTTCAACGTTATGTGGGTCCAGCCGGTGGTCACCCTGATATACATCACGTCTAAAGGCTTCCAAAATTGTTGCAATACCTGACACACTCTTGGATTGAGTCGATGATGACGTTCCCTGGGTGTGAGGGCCACCGCTTGACACCGTAGAGTCTGCAGACATTCTCCGAGGGTGCCCTTTGGCCCTCTTCGGCATGTGTATCGGCCTAGACGGCGGCGCACTCAATCGGCGTGGCCTCGGCAGGTTTGCCTCAAATTGCTTGGTTGCCTCAGCTGACGTCCACTCGCACCACAAACAAAGAGGGATCCACGCATTTGCGAAGCCACATTGTGCACACACAAACAAAGGGCGATTCGGGCAGAGACGCAGTGCAGGGAGTGAATCGGAAGATGGAAGGTGCTAGAGGGGGTGGAGTAGCAGTTTTGTTAGATCAATCCATCCACCAACCGATAAAGGACCTGAGTCGGCCTCGACTTACGGGCTTGTTTCTCTTCCATTGTCTTTGCAGATATCGTCGCGGAGGAAGAGGGCGGTTGGCCAAGTCAGCCATGATTGGCAACAGCCGTATCTAATGGGACAAGGTGAGACGGGAGCAGGGAGGATGCAACGAGTACAGGCCAGCCAAAATAAAGGCAGAGCACCGGACACGAGGAAAGGGCTAGAATCGCAATTCCTGCGGAAGCCTGTCCAGAACGCGAACAAGGTGATAGATGAACGTTAAGCAAGTGGTGAAACCGGCACGGAAGAGTCCATTGGGTATCCTGTCCGTTCTAGCATGCGCAATACGCGTGCTCTCAGGCCGCAGGTTAAGATAGTAATCGTGGGCAGGAAACCTGAGTGTACGATGGGTTGCTTCACAGACACGTTGCAAAATCAAGCCTTCGCATTGCGGACATGTGGCCCCCCCCCCCCCCCCCCCCCCCCCCCCCCCCCCCCCCCCCCCCCCCCCCACCCCCCCCCCCCCCAAAGCGCGCCACGACCCTCCCCACACCCGCCGTCGTCTCGCCCCGG
>JBBPKA010000061.1:0-106384 GCA_038088995.1 Guyanaporus albipodus | reverse complement strand
ACCACCCCTGCGCGCCGCGGACGTCGTCCCCCCCCCCCCCCCCCCCCCCCCCGGCGATTAGTTGAACAATCAGTTACCACCGCGACCGGTATCGCAGGGCATACCTTGCTTTTCCTTGGGGTGCTACCTTGTCAGACCGCCGTGTTCGACGATCCGGTCCTGCGTATGAGACTCATTGCGGTCCCCGCTATGCATAAGTATAAACTATACTGGTCAACATTCTCGGTTTGGCGCACTACAAGAATGATCGTTCATCCAGGACTGTCGCTACAATACATATGTGATATAAAATATGCCATAGGAATAGTGGTACCATCCATCGTGATGGGCTCAACAAGGATATACATGTCCGGTCGAACATAGAGATCGAGAGAGCTTACCATAAACTCATGCAAACACTGCAATGGCACCTTTTTTCTCGTCCATCGTCCATCGTCCGTCCACCAACAGGCTGAGATGAACGTGTCCACATCCACTGACCGGGCAGCTCCACTCGTACTCAGCCTCTACGGCAGGAATCTTCATCTTTCCTTTACCCTTGCGGTTGCTCCGGTGACTCGCACTGGCAGCACCAGGGCGTCCAGCAGACCGGGTAGCAGGAACTGTGCGAGGTATTGATAAAGCTTGCCCTGGCACGTCACGACGCGGACGTAACCGTGATCGTATTGAATTAGCGCTGAAATCAGTGGGTACTGCATCCTGACTTGATTGCGGCAAGTGCTCTGATTCGAAAGCCGTTCTCCGGCCGCCTGATCCAGACGTGTCGGGAGTAGATAGGGCGGGCTGCATTAGCTTCTCGGTGCATTTTCCGTCTACTAAGTGACCACAACGCAGGCCCCATAACTTCCGTTTAGAACGATCTTTCCCAACGTCGGAGGCTCCGACGACGAGTGGATCACGGCAAGTAACACACACCAGCGTAGCTTCGCATTCTCGAGTCGTGCTGCTGCTGGCCAAAGGCGATGATGATGTACCACTTTCTTCAGTGTGATAATAAGATGATGGCGGGAGATTGAAATCGTGGGTGAAACCGGGCGATGAATGATCTGGATGGGTGTATTCTAGTTTATAATCAGGTTCTGCCTTGCCGTCACGATCACGTTGCTTGAATGTCCGTTCTATTTGACCTCTCACTCCACCATCTGCGAGGTTATCCTCGCCGAACAAACCTAACTCGTCCAATAGATCGGCCTCATCGCCACCCGCGAAGTCGAAGGGATCCCATCGCATGATGAATGAACCGGAAACGCCCCAGCTATTACGACGTTCGAGCGGTTCGGGGGCATTGCGTGGACCTATGATTCGTCGCATGCCGGCCAGCAATGCACCACCAAGACCCATGGATGGGACATGATGAGATGGGGCAGCAGCAGCTGGGAGTGGTTGTTCGACAGGAGCCGGAGGTCGAAGATCGACCTCGAATGGGAGCGGCTCTTCGTCGGGAATAATGAGCCCAGGGGGTGGGCGTTGATGCAGAGAGAGAAACCTTTGGGGGATGCGTGGTACTGGAGGAATAGCACCAATTTGCGGAGGGGGTGGAGGAGAAAATATACGTCGCCTTCTGACTGATGCCCGTGTCAATGGGTGCACTACATTCGAGGTGCATGACATACTCAGCGGATGCGGTCGGGCAGGATTATGGCCAATGAATTGAATTTCATCATCCTCATTATCGGAGACATGGACGACCTCCCTAGTCACTGAAATGGCCCTTCCGTCTTCTCCGACACGTCTCCTCTGGCGAGGGCGTGCAGAGCCAACATATACAACATCGTCGGTATCGAAAGCATCGAGGTCAATGATGTCTGGTGACTCGTGATGCCGGCGTTCTGGGGTGATTGGAAACTGTATCAAAGAGTCCACTGAGGACATCGGGGGCGTTATATGAGGGAGGGTGATCACTTTCCCGTCACTGTCGAAGTTGCGTTCCATGATACCAACGTCGACGAGAGGCCTATAAAAGTGGTTACATAATCAACGTGCACAGACCATTCTCAAACTCAACCACACACATCCTATCCTATAAGTAAATATCTCTCGCGATGAACATTGATAATTTTTTCATGTGGAACCTCGTAAGTGCTGTTTACTTCTTGCGAAACCTCTCTTCAGGATGATTTTATTCTCTTCCCCGTCTTATACGACCATGCCGAGGAACAGAGCAGTTCGTTTCGCAACGAATAGCGTTCACCCGAGCGTACAGTGTACTTGCCAGTGCCATTTTGTCTGACATTTTTCCATTGCACTGTCTATCGAATGCTCATTATACTGATGACAATGTGTGCAGCCAGGTGACGCTTCGCAGTGATACTAGGTGAGTTTCTTTTTCGGCTGTGTTATGCTGCTTCGCTGCGCCACATGGCGTGATGAAGTGTTCCGTTTATTCGCAGTTTCCACTCTAGCGCTCTCCAGTTGGAGTACTCCTCCAGTGCGGAACGCTCATAATACCCCTTGAGCCATGTGAACCCAAAAGCATGTGCCATGTGTGGGCCACCGTGCGGTGCGCTGGGCGGGAAGCGGGGGTCGGCGCGATGAGGGTCAATAAGGACCTTCCTTTGGATGTCTGATCTACTTTGGCGCAGCGAGCCTTTATGTTTTCATTAATACCACTTCGCTAATCAAGTTTTCATAGACTCTGTTGTCTAGATCTGGATGTGTTTTTATTGCATAACCTCCAACCTTCAAATAGTACTTGTTTATTGATCGAGCGTCGATATATTGCCTGTATTTGCTAATTCACATTTATCGTCTGGTTAAGACGGCTCCTACTTTTTGTATGATATTGAAACTGCAATCAAAGTTTAAGGTCAGTTGTGAGTGATAATATCGGTTGAGCGACATGAATGAGATGGTAACCCGTCGTGAGGGAATCAAGCCCACATGTCTCTTGAAGTCTAGTACATACGGTAATCACTTATCAGACGGACCATGATGAAGGTTGACGGTATTCTAACAACCCGGACCAGAGACCACAGCATCGACGACGGTGACGAAGTGGACATTTGCATTTCGTCTATATCTTGACCAGGACACTTTGTTGAAGCGAAGAAGACATGAATGAGCAACTTCAGGCGACACTCTGTTGACTCCATGTGGCGCCACAACCAAACACTTCGCGAAGATGATGAGCTAGTTGAAACCGAGGAAAGCATGTTCTGCTTTCTGCTTGACCCCAAGATCCGACCCTCGTGACCAACTGGAATATGGTAGAGACCGCCTCTGAGTTTCGGGACAAGTCCGGACCCATACAGGCCGAGACTGAACCTAACTTTGTCTTTTTGTGCTTTTTTCTCTTTCTATGAATCGAGTTTCAAACCACCTATCCAGTCATGGCGCCCCAAATTCGCTCAAGGGTTGACTTATTTTCAGGGTTATCATCAACACCCTGCCGCTTCATATGCATGACTCTTCTCTTCAATTAGCAGCGTGACAATGCGTGTTAGATTAGGAGTCCATCACATCCACAGTACTTACTTAACAACCAAGGTTTGTTTGTCATGTCGTATCTGTCATGACAGAACGAGTGGCGGCCAAAAAATTGGGTGGCGTCGAATACTCTGCTCTGTGTAGGCGAAGATCACGAGCATTGATTGGGTATTTCTGCCCGGCTGCGATCTGTTCGACAAATTTCCAGCGGGTCGCAACCAACCAAATCGCCAAGGGAAATGAACGGAGCGACGCTGTCAAGAGCATTGTCTAGAGCGTATCGCGTTATGGAGCCAATGGTGCATAGCTAACCTCCCGACCCATTCAGCTAACAGCTTGTCCGAGTGATCCGCTGCCTGTGAAAGTAACCGAGAAAGTAGAAGGAGGACGTTATATGCAGGTCTCGGTCTCACCGATATGCAAGGAAAGAAGGAATATCCGGCGCACCTTTGTTGTGTACCGTACCCAAAGCCGATACTTTTAGGGACTGTTGATTAGGCTAGTATCTTGGGGTTCTACACAAGTTGTACTGAGCAGGCACTCTTCCTCAAGACGCCCACACTAATGGGGCTCTCACTGACAGCAGATCACTTGCACTGCATAGTAACGAATGGCCAATCAGTCACCGTGTTCTAACGTAGAGTTAAGCTGGAAGCCTGCGTGCAAGTCCAGCAAGTATCAGTTATCAAGAGCCAAAAACCGGACCGTCAGGGAGGGCTTCTGCGGAAAGGGGGGGCTCCGTAAACCTGCCTGCTTCACATCAAGCTCGAGCTTCCATTCTGGAAATATTCCATAGAACGCCACCACCTCTATGGGCATCAGCTCGTGTCGACGGGAATGTTACTCATCTTACAACCCCACCGCTTTTGTCACCGTGTGGCACTTGATCCCATACCACTAGCAGTAAGTAGCCGAGATCGAATCCCACACGCTGCCGAAATTGGTCTCCCAAGTGGACAATAATCTATGACACTCTGAGGTACTCGGACCGACCATATGTCGGCGACAAAAGGGACTCGAGGGATAACGACATTCTCACAGGCATCTACAAAAAAATTAAAAGCGCAGAAACTTTGAAAATACGGATACACGCAGATGAAACATCGCTATTCCCGGTGCGAGGAAAGCTATCTTTGTTCGGTGCCAATGATTAAATGAAGAAAGCGCCCATTCTACAGGATAGCACGCTGAATCTATATATCTAACGCTCAGTTTGGAATGCGGGCACGATCGCTCCACAAACTTACTTACGTGCAAGCACCTTTATGGCCCAGATTCTGATTCGTTTCAAGTGCTACCCGATAAAAGGGATGCATCATGTTGGGTCGGTGTTATGGAAGGGTGCATGGATCCGATTGTAAAAATGGAGTGTTGAATGGACGTACCCTTACGTTACTAGTACGACCAGGCTTGACATTATCACGCCAACAACACGACGAGGTCGTAAGCAGGGTGCCAACTCGTTGGCGTTGTTTCAACTTGCCAGCCTTGCTTATGGAACAGCGCGAAATCTGGCTAGGACTTCGTCACCTGACTACGGCCCTTGTGAATACGCGAGAAACGAAACATATTCCCCGGTGCCTGTGGCGAGCTTGACTGATGGCAGTCCGCGGTGTGTACAGACTGCGCGGATA
Organism: Guyanaporus albipodus; assembly: GCA_038088995.1. Classification (NCBI taxonomy): domain Eukaryota; kingdom Fungi; phylum Basidiomycota; class Agaricomycetes; order Boletales; family Boletaceae; genus Guyanaporus; species Guyanaporus albipodus. The sequence continues at coordinate 101,324 of JBBPKA010000061.1, read as the reverse complement.
TGAAGGTGAGCTCGCGCGGTGTCACCGCCCAGGCTAAACGAATGTCTTGTAGGCCAGAGCCGTGTCTGATGTGGTCATTGGCAGTACTAGCCGAGTGCTATGCATAGGACGACGGACACTGCGTCGGGATCGAGTACGGCTTGATTTGGGCGCTGTCTCGGAAACGTTGCCTTTTTAAATTTCGATTCCGACGGCCCATCAGACAGTAACAACTTATGAGTATTTCTGACGCGAAACGGACACTGTGGATGCTTTTGTTTCTTGACCCCAGTGGTTGTCAGCGTCCAACGACTTCGTGGAACGTACGTCTCTCGTCTCGGAAGTACTTCACGTCGACCTCGTTTCAGGGACTCCATGCCCGCTTTCTCGTAATGATTCGGTCATTCAAGCGGCCCTCTCCAATTGACGGGGAAGAATGAGAAGGTCGCGGCGATCAACGTTGTGTGTAGATTATCATCAAATCCATATTCGCTCCGATTCAGGCGTTTGCGAGGACGATTCAAATAAATCGCCTTCGTTACCGCTCCTCTATCATTCCCTGCAAGCATTCTCCCCCTCACTTATTGCGCGTACGATGATGCACTCCTCATTTTCTCTTGAGAGCCTTGTCAGTTATTACCCCTCCGTTCTCGACGACATCGCCTTCTATGTCGCCGTTGACCCATTCCTCGGGCCACCTGTGAACCTCTTTTCACTCTTGCTCACGTGTCGTACATTATACGATCACTTATCCATCGCCAACAACAGCGCACTTTACGCCCGCATCTTCCGCAACAAGTTTGATTGTGAAGCCATCGAGCGTCGGCTCTCACCTAGATGGACATCTGCACCCTGCCTTGCCTCCGAACTCCGCAGTCGCTTCGCTTCATTGCACCGCATAAGACATGGAAACCTGTCCCTTTGCTTTGATCGAGAAGCCCTTTGGAAGGCGTATCTGATGCTACTCGAGGACGACGGTCGCAACACGAGTCAACTTTTTCGTTGGGCAAATCTGCGCGACTGGGTTATCGCTGTAGTAGCCCTTGGGAATTGCCCCTCGTCGGCGGATTCGGTATCCCAGCCCTCCGATCCAGAGAGCATCTCTTTGGCCATTTGGCTCTTGTGGATGACAAGTAGCAAAGGTAAGCCTCATCTACACCCACCTTTCGTTTCGTCTGATTTATTACCAGAGAGCGTCATGGCTGAAGCCGTGAGAGTACGTACTGTACTTACGAACGCAATTCTCCCCTTTATAGTTCGTGGCTATCAGGTAGAGTATACAGTCGCTTACTTCCACGTGTATGCTGAAATCCCGATTTCAGTATCCCTCGATTTTTGCTCCAGACGCATATTTCTACCTGCCTTTGTGTGAGGAGCACGACGAACTCGCTGGTTCCTCTGGCCCTCTCCCGCTTGTTGCTGAAATTCGTTATCTCGGTCACAAGCTCAAGCTCGTAGTACCTCCACTTACACCTGCTGCTTTGTTAAACTTCGCCGTGCGGAAGGAGGCTTGGCAGGACACCGTTCCGCTTCCTTCACGCATCGCTCGTCTCCCGGCTACACGGGAGGAGGCTATTGCGCGAAATCTCGGAACCCCCGCGCTGACGCAGGAGGATGTCAGACAGTTTCATTTCTATACTCGCACCCGTTTCTTCCAACATGATCAGGCCTCCAGTGAACGACTTGACAAGGACTGGTTTCGTTTGGTGGCGTGTCATACACCATCGGCCATAGAGCGGCCCCTTAAAGGTATCGTTTACACTCTTGGCGTACTGGTCGGCAACTGGAGCGGTCGCATCTTTGTGAGTCAACCTTATGTTTCAATCTTCCCATGGATCCTTATTCGACAATTCGTACAGGTTCCCGACATGGTTGCTCATCTCAATGCGATCATGGACCGGCGTAGACCTGCCGCTAGCGTGCCAATGATACAGGAGAGGATTTCTTGTTCCTTCAAGGAGCATCATTGTTTGTCATTCAGCGAGCCACTTGTCGCTCCGTCGCACTTTGATGGCTTCGGTGAAGACATTTCTAATGCTTGGCTCCCTCGAGGTCTGAAACTTACTCTTCACACTGTAAAGGTCCTTGCATTGTCCTTTATTCATATTATTTATCTATTCCCAGGACGGGCTGGAAATTCTGGATCCTAGCACAGGCAAGAATACGTGGTACGAAACGTATCACCCTCAGCGTCGTTCTCCTTACTCTGCCAGGGCCCGTGAGCTGTTGTCCAATACATTGGACGACGAGTGGTTCCGTCAAGAAGGTTCAGATTCTGCAATGCAAGAAGACACAGAAGACGTCGACGATTACGAAGACTTCGCTGAGGAACTACCCAGTGGTGTCCAGGACATCATCATCACCGGAGAGGTGAGTATCTTTTCATTTCTCTCCTGTCCGTTCCTTAACTCATGGCACAGACATGCGAAAGACAAGGAGCAGCTTGGGGCTACTACTCGTATATCGGGAGAATTCGCCCTTGGGACGGTTTAGTTGTCTTCCTTCGAATTCCGGTACGTAACGTATCTGTCTCCTTATCGCGTTTCATCCCAACGCCCATTACCGATCAGATAAATAATCAATATCGCGACGCTGGTCGTTGGATATTTAAAGGTTACATTCATGAGCGTAGCCTTGCTGGCCGTTGGCGCGACACTGCAACGGACCAGCACGCTGTTGGTTTTGAGGGTGGCTTCGTTCTGTGCCAAGAAGATGAAGTAAACACACCACCTATGTCTGCATGATATAAATACTTAGTGTACATGCCTTTCTGTTGCATTTTTAAGTAATTGCCGCTGTGCGTTGATACTGTATCCACTTTTACCGCACCTGCTTGGTACATGATCCTGAGAGTCGGACCCTCCGCCACCCCTGTTTCATCCTGATAAACTTTATTTCGGCGGCTCCTCCCTGCCGAATCACAAGACACTCAGGACTTCGATAGCCACGTACTTGAGGCAGGGTCGCTCGCGAAGACATTCTGATCGGATACCTCGCAAGTACAGGTCAAAGCAGGTCTAGTTATTCATTTGGTCGACCCTCGCATAATATAAGGAATGTGGTTCAATGTACGGGTTTGCTCACCCCCGCTAACCCCCACCGGTTCGCCTCTCAATGAACGTCCTGATGTTTGCGTGGCCTTCAAGGGTTCCGAAAAAGGCCCGCTTCACGGAGTTCTCCCATAGAACGACTCCTATCTGCTTGGCATATGACAATACGTATTCGTAATCGGCTTGCGAAGCGAAGTCCTTGTAGAGGAAACCTAATACATGCCAAATTATGCACATAAGATGTGTTACGCATGCATGTGGTGCAAACGGACCTTCCGCAGATATTAAACGATTTCTTTCCAGTTCCCAAAGACGAATTTGATCTTGCACCGTCACAGGGAGGAGCGGATTCTGCGTACGACGTACGTGAGGCACCTTCCACGGCAACGCAGTTAGGGAGCGTCTTACATTCTTTCGCATTTGTGGGTGAGCGTGAGTCGTTAGATAGCTGATGATCTAAAACACCGTCGGTGAGTATATTGAAGACCTGAGACAAACTGTCAACGTACCTGGTCTGCGGAGATACCACTGCTCAACGCTTTCCTCACGCTTTCGCGTGTGAGCATGCCAACGACCAAGTTCGGGAAGCGGTATTTTATTGTGATAAATAGGTTCAAAACGGCAATCTCGAGGGGATTGTCTAAGGGGTAACGCATGAGTGCGGCTGAAGCCTACGATGATCGCTTTACCAGTGTACGCATATATTCTGTAGTTCGTTTCTAAGACGATAAACCCCTGCTGTCCAGCTCCCGCAGTCAGTGCGACGGATGTCTCGGAGTTTGCTCGGGTAATTCCTGATGTACTTGAAGTAGGTAATGGCGGCGAAAGGGAGGTTAGCGTGGTGGCTAAACGGGTGGGACTGAAACGCTTGGATGACGCCTGGGATAGAGTGAAGCAGGGCCGTAACAAAGAATTTGGACAGATGAACCTTCTTTTGCCAGACAAGTCCATAATCTCGGAGGTCTTCAAGCATCGCCTTCTGTGTTTCACTCAGCGGATCCGTAAAATACTCCTGTGTCACAACGGTATCCGCAGGGGTTAGCAAAGCTGACGGTCTGGACATTACGACTCACACGACCGAGTTCCATCGTCGAAAGCATGAAAAGAAAGCTGAGTACTTCCACCAGGTCCATTTGTCTTTCCTTATGTCATGTACAAGCATTCAGAAGACAAGAGGACTGCATATAATCGAACACACCTCTGCCATATGCAAATACTGAAGTAAGAGGCTCCACAATTGATCGTGGGGTGAATGTAAAAGGAATTGGAATCCTGAAGAAGTTATTTGAAGGGGAGATCCGCTGTAACGACATTTTATCCTTCAATCATCATGCGATCTAGTGGAAGACTCACTGGACGCTCTTCATCAGTTCGCTACGCTGGAGTAAATATAAAACACCTTGCGAGGGCTTCGTTGGGAGTTGACCTTGGCCAGATGACACCATATAGTGAAGAATGGTCTTAGTAAGTGACATATGAGTATGTGATAAAATTTAGGCCAGGGCATTCACCTCCCATCTCTCCAAGGCATAAGCGTCGAGCGTATCGATAGCGATGGGGTGCTTCTTGTCATCTTTTTCTGTTGGCACACCAAAACTACCGGTAGTCCCCCTAGGTGCGACTCTTGAGTTGGCATCATAACATAGTTCTGCACACTTACGCCCCAGTGACAGCCTGCCTCAAGCTTGACTTGAAAGTCGAGTTGAGAGCGAGTTTCGCCGGTGAATTTTGAATGACGTGTAATCCAGTCATCTCAGCGAGAGCTTCATCGTACAGTCTGAAATGACATGAACGTAAAAATTCTGAGTATGTCGGACAATCTGAGGGCAAGCTTCACGGACTTTCTTCCCTCCGGTGTTACCCAAGTAGTCATTGTATTTGTTGGAATCGCGCTTTCTAACCATAACAAGTTCATTATGAGTTGGCGCTCCAGAGGACCAAGCAAACTTGTGGCGTCTAAATGTCTGGTTTCGCAGCTATTCAGTCAACGGAACTCACCGAAATATCGAGAGACATGATGATGGACGTTGATACAAGCGTGTCAGCGTATTTTGGGATTGCGAGCGTAAGAAGGGTAATAGTGCATGAGGAACATTTTGAGGAGATTGCGGGACAGATGACGACTGTTCTTGAATAGGCGGCATTCAGGCCATGTCCCTGGACCAGTAGGGCACAAAATAACCCGAAATTCGTGGGAAAAAAAAATCAATCCCCAGAAAAAATAATGCAGGGCTTCCACACCGCAATCCAATGTAACGTTTTGTGCTGTCTTGCATGAGTGTTTCGGCTCAGCGCAAGTCGGTCCGTTTGGCATCTGGTCATCTGGAACGTAACAGAAGAGACAGAGTTTTGAACTAGCGATTATCTCCGAGTCGCACACTCGCCCGATCATTGGACTTTGATGGAATTCATTCGCCGGACATCTCTATATTTTATGTCTAACCACAGGGCTGATCCGAACTACGCATGCACATAGGACTTCTCACTGTCGCCACTGGACAAAGCTGCAGATTCTTGAGGCTTCAGGCGCGGACCAATGTGACGGCAGCTGCGCTTGTCGGTTTGTGTTCTCCTTGTTTATTGAGCAGGTCGTGCAGGATTTTGCTCGTGTGCTTGCTCAGTTGTTGGCTTTGATGATGCACATTCAGTAGATGTCCATCCATCGCGTCCCTGGCCTGCTGCCCGGTGTAATTCCCCTGAAGATGAGTCCCTGAACGGCCGATCCCACGATGCAACGACGGCATGCCCAACACTGCATCCGACAGCGTCGACGACGAAGGTAGGGTGATGAGGGTGTGGTGCGGCTGCTGCCAGCAGGGTGAAGCGATGATGTGGCCAGCACCACAACCGACGACGACTAGAGGTCGCCCGCCCGCTGCTACAGCACGACGAGGACGACGGCGACCGGATGAAGACGACAACCATAATAACGACGGAGTGGCTAATGTCATGACTACATGACGACGACACGACTCACGACACCAATGGCGTCGCAATCCGTGCCTGGCTAAATCTACTATAGTGCAACGAAGACGACGACATCCGAGTGTCCAATGCCGTGACCACACAGCAAGGCGACGACGCGGTCCGTGCTTGGCCAATGCCACCCTGGAACAACGACAGCGATGCGATCCATACGTAGCCGATGCTACCCTGGCGCAACGAAGACGAAGACACTGCTCTCTCTGCTTTTTGCCTGCTGACCTCTCGTGGATATGTTCCGTCACCGACGCCGCGCCACGTCGATTAAAAAGGAAGGAGAAGAGAAGGAAACTCGAAACTGCCCTGCAGGGAAAGAAGTGAGGCGCTCATCGACTCGTATTCACGATGTGGAGGTTGGAAAAGGATCTCCATTGATTTTGAAAGAGTGTAGGTGCTCCTTAGACCATACAAAAGCTGGCACCTAAGCTTCAGAGTCGAGTTGGTATCGACTCGTGACAGTTGGCCCAGTTTCGACTCGAGATTAAATGCATCAACCGATTCAACTTTGGCGGGCCTCTGACATAAGTCGCGGGCACACTGGATTTTCGTTGTTCTGCACGGCTGCCAGCTGAGGTTTGTTTCAACTGGAGGTGGTCAACTGAACATCCAGTCGACCAGGATTACATCATATCATCAAGAAATATGCGTACAATGTTATCAGAAGCCTTTTCAGATTGAATTTTAGCGTTTGCTAGTGAGCAAGAGTATGTCCGCGGAGTTCCATCTGCGCTGGGTCCAGTACCTCCGTACAATGGTTCAGCGAAACCCACCATGATTTCGTGAAGGTTGTTTGATCAAACCTTGGTCGGAGCCTTGTATTGGCTTTTGAGAGCTTCTTCATGAACGAACAGTAGTCCACATTCTATACATTACATCCTTCTTGCCGAGTCCTTGGGGTGGACCGTCGAGACACGACCTGCGAGGCTCTCTTCATTCAAGATTCTAGTGCAACCTTCCCCGAGACATGTTTGGCGGGTTTTTTCTTCCCTCGTGTAGACCCGCTATAGTCTGGCACTCTGGACCACGTGTAGTATGGCATACATCTCGCCGTGCCTCGTCGAAATAGGAGGAGTTTACCTTGTCCTCGTACCGCATAGTCGCCCTATAGATCGTGGTCTAGTTCCGCTTGCCTGACCTCTCAGTGTTGGCCGCCGCCAGCTACGGTGGGTTTCCACCTCGGTCCGATTTCCTATAGATGCCAGATGACGTTGCGCCTGTTTGCCACGATGGGGACTTCGTGATGTACACCGTCTCTAGGCACGGTCTCCTGGAATTGAAAGCGTCGAATCCTGAGTTCTGATCTTGACTCATGCATAAGCTCAATCCTCGGAAGAGAGGCATGTTAGGCCAATGATAATGACTGAGGGATGCTTGGAATGCTTGTGGAAACAGGGGATGGCTCGAAATCGCAAGACCAGTGGCCACATTCTGTAGGGAATCTAATATGGTTTTACAGCTAGGGAAGAGACACGGGTGTCTTGTGCATCAGGCCAGAAGTCGTCCCCACTATCACAACTGAAACTTTGTGGCTATCAGAAGCAGCGGAGAGGAATGAAGATCGCCAAGCGTTTGGGTTCACCAGCAAACGAATGTGAAAATAACAGGTTCCCTCCGGTAAACCAGTATTTACACCTACATTTCACAAGCGTATTGATTACCTGTAAAAAAAAACTGCACTATCGGCCCCTCGGGGTCGTGAGAGGATCGACGTGCGATCACCCATTAGATAGGAAAGCGGACTTAGAGGTTGAAGCTGGCGGTCGAAAAGCAATTCTTCTTACCCTTATATTTCTGCCTTTGCACAGCAGACAACGGAAGGACAAGGTCGGAGCAGATGTGCAATGTGTTTCTAGCACCGCCTTCGTATGATTTTTCTTAGATATAGCATTCCAAGCCACTCTAGCCGCACGGAAGTGTCAGAGCCTCTCCAAGATTGTGTACCAAGGAACGAGGGGGGTCATGGCACGTTTGTGTTTGATATTCACTTGCCACCGGATCGTCGAAGGCTTGTCAACAACCGCCAATGTTTTCAGGCCAAGTACACACAGCCGACGAGAATAGACATTTCGGGAGGTGCTCCGGAGTGGTGAAAAACATCTAACGAAACTGGAAATGTGATTAGCCAGCACCTCAAGGACGATGCAAGTTGAGACCGCTACTATGCCACTTGCTGTGTGTGTACGTTGGCCCACCAACAGATCAATGTACGCTGGAATGCACCAACTGTCTCAGTAGTAACCTAGGCGGGTGCTTCAAACGAAAGAGAAACTGGATGTCTTATGCAGAGCGAATAATACAGTGACCAGAGGCACTCCTTCCGAGAAGGCATGTAGATCAAGATTATACACTACGGGAAGGGCAACCACAATCTTCGAAAGAACCATACCTATCTCGGCGATCCAGCACATGATCAAAGCGAGTGATGAATGATATGATTACTCACGAATTAGTAGCAGATCTCGCACTTCTGCGTCAAGCAGCGCAAGCAACGCGGTGCATGTCCATCACACCTCTGCGGCTAAACATGGCGCCACATTTCGGGCATGGCCATCGGTACCCCAGATGCTTCTCCTGCACATGCCTAACGAGACAACCTTTGTTGAGCACGTCACCGCAACCATCCCACAGGCATTCAAGCTTTGGAGTATCATAGGTTCCATGAACAGTCTTCAAATGTGTTGGAACATCTTGGCCAGGAAGAAGAGTATTGCAGGATACGCCATTGACAACCCAGCCACAATGGTACTGTTTCAGCGCAAAGCCAAAAGCGACCAATTCGCAGGAATCCTGAAATTAGCATTACGATCAGTACACTTGCCGGCAAGAAAGACGTAAATGAATACATTGTCACTAAATGAATCGTTGAAGTGCATGTCGGCGGGTTACAGATGATACTTGGTCGGGGAAATTGATACAAACAGAAAGTTCTTGGTCTTCGATAGCGAAGTAGTCCTTCATCGCGCATTCTTTATAACTAGGTGTCCCAGCCCTAGCTCCGTGGACAAGCCCTCGTTCTTGACATTGGCATGATTCCCGATAGACCAACTTTCAGGCGTTCGGCGAAGGAATTGCTGTTAGCCCACGGAAGTCAGGTGATTGAGATATGCATGTAGGTTAACGGCCAGGACGACCCATATAGAGAGACTCCATAACGAATGGAAGGCTCGTGCGCATAGTAAGACTGCGACTTGCCGCTAAGACATGTGGAGCTACGGAGTTCCGTTGGGGAGTGTAGCACACCAAGCGCTAAATTGCCACGATGGAGAAGATTCCAACAAGGAGAGTCCATTCAAAGGCCCTTGAGTTCTGTTTATAACCATGAAACACGTATTTGGTTAGTTTGATGGCAAACAGTCGGACGCGGAAGAAGAAAAAGGCTCCGGCGCATGGACGCTAGTCACGGAGTCCAGTTCAGGCGGCTAGAAAATGAACTGAAGAGGCTGCCTTCATGCCTGCAGTGGATCTTCAGTAAGATCGAAGGCACTGATTCTGGATAGTTGCCAACATAGACCTGAAATAACAAACACCGGTGTCGACAACGGCCCATTGGCTATGCGGCTTAAAAAAGAGAGAGAATTTAATCGAATGGCGGGACCGTGTCGTGGCTACTGCTCACCTCGTGATTGTCGTCCGTGGATTGTGCACGGGTGACACGAGTCGCATTATGAGAGCCAGAGCGAGACTAGCGGCTCACCGCCGGATAAGAAACCAACTCGCGGCGATGAAAATCAGTGACCATGTTTTGGCTTAGGGGCACTGAGTAAGACTCGGTCTCTAAAAGATTCCGACAATGTTGAGAAAAAAAAAGAGCACGGAAGCCATCAGTTTCTATGGGCGGTGGTCCGGCGGAATCTAACAATGTGTTGAAGGTCAGTGATTCCCACCCATTGTAGTTGGCAACGACATGCTGAACATACCAAGGCCCATGGACCATAGGAACGAGGAAGTACTACTTGGTCGTGGGGACCGTTTGGAGTCAGGGCGGTTACCTACCCGTTTTGGGAAAGCAAAGGCATCGACTAAAATTACGCAACTACTCCACCGGTTGATACTAGAGTCCACCCAGGCCTCGGATGGGCCGCTACTAGGATATTTACTGGCTGCCAACCTCATGATTTCTTGCAGCTTTCCTTCTTTCCTCTACAAAGCGGAGCGTCGGACAAGCGTTCACGTTCCCGGTCAACCATCGCACGGCGTGCCTGGTGGCCACTGAACGTTCTGAACCGCCGTCCATCACCGTGCCAATTCAAATTCCATTAGTAGGTTACATGTTCGCCATGCTCCGGGGCTGGGTCATTCAGTTTTGAATACGCAACTCCGGGGTTTGTAGTAAACCCGATCTGGCGTATTCGCGGAATTTGACTGGTCACATAGTGCTTCGTTTTGAAGAGGAGATTTCATAAGGACTTCTCACTGGCTTCAATCCAAACGTAATCAAACCCAGATTTGAGGTTAGGGTTTCCAGTGGCGTAATCGAGTGTTAGAGTCGCACAACCATCGGATCTCATATTCATAACACCTGACACGCCATGTCGTTGTCCGTTCATTCAGCAGCTCAGAATAGTTTGTTGTTTATTCCAAATTCGCCCATGATGGCTATTCACCTCCTGCAGATCAACTCTCATTAGTGCGGGCACTTGTCACTGAAAGTCCCAGGCTCGTAAATGAAGTTGATGCAGTGGGCTTTCTTCTTCTTTATCCTTTGTGTCGAATTAATAGCCACAGGATGGTCGCACGCCATTACATTGGGCGGCATCCGTTGGTGCTACCGAGGTTGTCCGTTACCTGATCGACCAGGGAGCGGACGTAACCAAAGTAGATGGCAGTGGCTGGGCGGCGCTGCACATAGCAGGTTCGATCACTTCGACAGGTTAAGCATATCCTAATTTCAGTGTCACACAGTCAGCGCTGGTCATGAAGAAGTTGTCCAAGAGCTCATCGGAACTGGGGCAAATGTAAACCAGAGGAATGATAAGGGAATTACTCCACTGTACGACATATCGCTACAAATTTCCCGCTCTTTTTCGATGACCTTCGATCTATAGGCATTACGCAGCTTCTAAGTCACGTATAGAGGTCTGAATCAGGTTCCACGTATCCAATGACTTCCCCCTCTAATCGAAATCCTGAACTAGATTGGAAGATACCTAATTCAGCGAGGTGCAGATGTGAGAGAATATTGCTGCGGGGCCACATCCCAGGACTGACTATCGTTAGATCAACGCAAGGGATAAAGCCAACCAATTACCCCTGTCAGCAGAGTCACTGTAAGATGGCTTCTACTCGACTCATGCATTATCCAGTCATCGAGCTGCTACCACTGGTTCCACCGGATTTATCTCGCTTCTATTGCACCCCCCTGAGGGAGTCACGACGAAGCCTCGCATTAACACTGGCGATCGAGTCGGTAAATGGATTTCGAGCCTAGGATATAACATGGATGTAACTACTCATTATCAGGGAACACGCCGCTACATTTGGCCATGGAATCCGCTCACGCAGAGGCAGCGGTACTTCTGATCGAGGCTGGCGCCGATCGTGAAAGGGTGCGTGCTCTCTTCCATCTCATCTATTTTACAAAAATCTGCTCACGCATGATACTCGTTACAGACTAACGTGGACGATATAACGCCAGAAAATGTGGACGGCGTCGGAGGTGAGGAACAGAGGAGAGTGAGAGCATACGTCATCGACCGCTGTGGTTCCCAATGAAGCACAACAGTGTTGGATCAGGAAGTATCGTGGTCTGTAGTTTAATCAAAGCTTATCGTCGTCGAGAAGCTGTTCGTTCGCGTCTCCAAGACGATTTTATAAGTTCGACTAGTTATACAGATTTAAAGGTGACAGGTGACGCGCGACGGCTCTCCTTACTAAGATCCATCGATCAAAAGATAAAATAAGAAGCGTAGAGTAGACGAGAAGCCTAGAATACCATGTTCTAATACAGCTTATCTATAAATCAAGAGGCACGCCAAGGAGAGGCATCTCCACTACACGAAACCATGAACGTAAAAGGACGACAGCAACGATGGAAACATACAACAAGTTATAATGGTCGCTTCGGGAGAAGCTTGATGACACGATTCTTCTTCACCTGAAGCCCTTCCTTGCCAAAGTAGCGCTCAGAATCGAACGACCAGTGCAGCGAACCGACGATCCAATTCTGCAGCCCTTGGACGTATGTCACGACCTGTTTATCAAGCTCCTCACCCCATGAAGGGAGCAAGGCACGGTTGTCCTCGAAGCGCTGGATTGTGCCCTTGCAGAGAGTACCGACATAGTCAACTGCACCTTGAAGGTCGAGCCCCTGTTGGCGCATAAGAACAACGATCATGTTGTGTGTATCGCGTCGAGACTGCTCGACATTGTAGGAAAAAATATCCTGCAAGGCAAAATCAACCTACGGAAACACACCAAAGTGAAGCAAGACTTACGTTGGACCAGGTGACGAGATCGTTGGTGGCTTCCTCCATCGCCATGATTGCCGGATGTGACATGACCTCGTCGGGTAAATCGATACGAGCAGCGTATTCAATGAGCGCAAAGCAAGGTTTGCAGCCACTCGTGTCTCGCCTGACGGTGATATACGATTCAAGATCTGGGATGTTCCCATTGGCACGATCGTCCGCCTGTTTGGCGACGGCGACGAAGAATAAGTCCATCGTGTGGATGAACCGCTTCGTGCAACCAGGGCCACCAGTCTGAATGAAACGGCTAAAGAACCTAAACGATGTAGAATCAATTTCGGAAAAACAGAAGCCGACAGGCGAAAAAAAAGAAGGCCCACGACTTGCACATCAAACCACCAAGCTTGTTAGTCTCAAAGTTGATGGGATCGCGGAAGGCACCGATACAGCATTCTCGCATCCCCCACGTCCCTGTCACGTCGAATTCATCCAACCAGTCGTCCATATTAAATAGCCAGTTCATGAAATCCGAACAGACACGAAGGTGAAACTCGTCAGCATCTGGGTAGCAAGCTGCGGTGAGTTCTCCGGCCTTGAGACCCATGAACTTGGTGATTCGGGGCTCAACTAGTCCGGCCCCTTGCAGCAACCACTTTTCCGATGCACGAGCGACCCCGTAGCAATGTGGGCTGAGAAAGAGCGGATAGTGACAGTCGGAGACAAGGTCCGGGAGGACGAAGTCAGTGAAAGAGTGTTCAGGAGAATTTTCGTACGTTGCGGTGGGGGACATATCGATAGTCGAGGATGGCGGAAAGAAACGATTAGGGTTCTAGGCTATATAAGACAGGGCCAGACAATGAGGCTGACAAGTAGTGAAACATGTCTGTTTTATACCTTTGTCCGCCTTGAAGTCCATGTGACGTCGCTGTTTCTCTGATTAAGTCTCGAGCACTCGAGTAAATCAGTTTCTGCCAAGCTGCCATGACGGCAGACCATCTTGCCAAAGACAATGAGTGAGACTAAATATCTTCGAGACTCCAGAAACGGGGCGTGGCCGAATTCGAAGATTCTCTTGTCATCCCATGGCTGAGATATCAGAGACTTGTCTTATGTAGTCTCCGCACGATACAACATATTTGAAAGAACCGAGGTTGTTCTGTGACTCCGCTCGTTGTACGGAAATCGGTACCGCGCTCAGGTGGCGAACCTCGATCGCGAGGCCTCGCATGTATCCAAAAACAGAAACGGGACCAGTGGCCACTGTCAGCACAGAACAGTGTTCACCGTCAACATTGGTTTATATGGCCGTCCCCGTCGCGGTCTGCGGGCAATTGCCACATCATGAAGGGACATGCGCAAGGAAGCAGTCAGATCCGATCTATTGTACACTGCGCACCTTTTTTTCTCGCCGACCAGCGAATCTACGTCAGTTCTTGAGCTGACCCTTTGAAGGAGGAGTCTGGTTTCTGCAATGGAGGTTGAGGTTATGTAACCGGGGAGTCAAATCTGAGAGGATCATGTCTACGTTCCTTGCCAATGTCAGTCAAAGGTCGCCGCATCGGCACACGCGATGCGGACAAAGCAGAGTGTGATCTGGGCGCAACTGGGTATTGTGAGGTTAGTCAGACGCCGTCGTACCACATCATACCTGTCCAGTCAGATAAATAAGACAATGCGTTGGCACGTAGAACATATGAAAAAGAATTTAAAAAAAAGTCTATCAAATATTGCAATTGGACAAGGGCAGGACTGTTTCACGATAGGTCCCTGCTTACATAATGCGGGCACTGGTCACTTGTAGTCGAACGAGGAGGGAACAATGTCCTCAGCGCTGCCGCTCAAAGTCACCCCCGCATCCACGCCCGTACGGCCTATTCCTACTTCTGAGGTGGCGCCTGGAGCGAGGACACCAACGAAGCAGTCGGTGACCGCCAACCCTAGCGAAATCTCCAGTCCACACGAATTGACAGCATTCGTAAGTCACATCAACGACGACCCTGCCTTGTTATCGAAAACCGTGTTCCAGGTAGAAACGCTGCTAGAGCAGCTCGATGCCAAGTTTGATGAGATGTCGTCTCAGATACTCGATCGGAGTCAGTGTTCCTTGTCTCTCCGCGCCGCTTGCCCAACCTGATCGACGTACGCGCACCTAGTGGCACAAATGTCGAACCGCGTCGACGCGCTCGAGAACGCGATTCAGGACATAATATCTGGAGACGTGACTACCCCAAGTGCCTCTCCTATACAGCACCCTCTAACCCCTATACCGCGGCGAAGTGGAAGTGGCGTGTCATGAGTCTTTGCGAGTATTGGTTCCGCACCATGTACTGTTCTTACTTGTATTGTGGTTCTCTCGGGCTCGGGTGCTTCTACACTAATCATGGCCGAACCATAGCCCTTACCATACAGTTGTTCGCGAATTCACTCACCCAAGGTTCCCGCGCCCATATCGTGATATACTCAGTGTCCCTGCTCGAGAAAACCGCGTTATATCGAAGTCCTTGCGGCAAAGCTAGCTATCGACGAAAGGAACACTACAAACTGGATCGCTAATCTAGTGCCAGCGCCGTCGGGCCAGTTAGGCCAGGAGTCAATACTCGCGGTTGGGGCATACTTCCAGGAGTTCCGCCACCGAGCATGGAAGACAACATTGCACCCAACGGATTGTTAGGTTGTGTCTTCGGCGGCGGGATTGCGAAGTACAACGTCGCGATTTCGAGCAGTGCCTAGACCGATGAATGGATTGAGATTGGACAAGTATGCACTTGGAACAGTGACTCGCAGACTTACGGTGCGGACCTCCCTGCTAGCAAGGACGCCACCCTTCGACTGGTACGTACCGCACAACCGGATCCAGCCCTCACGCATTATCCTGTTCTTCTCACCGTTTGCTCGCTGGCATACCAACACAGCAAGTTGGCAAAAGTTGAGGGCGTGGTCAGTAGTCAACACAATTTCGCTGGAATCATTGACCGGCAGCGGAGAGGCCTCCAGCGACGATACTAAAGATGGTCGGGCAGCTATTATCTTGTTGGCGAATTGGACGATGAACGTCCGGGCTGCGAGTATATTCCCATTCTCTAGATATCTGTATTCAGATCAAGTTCAGCGTTGGCACGACTCGTTCGAGGGGAAGCTTGAAAACCAACGGGAGGGTACCGCGGAGGGCGAAATTTCCTGGTATACCACCAACAGCAGACCAATCGGCCAACATCTGCGCCAGAAGACGAGCACTATCCCTCTTTCCTGACGCCAGAAGGTGTGGTTCGGCAGCGTCATATGCACCCTCTATTCAAGGAAGACAACGCCTGTCAGACATGGCAGAGCTCCATTGGGGAGAGTTGTGATACCTTTGTAAAGTAGTTCACCAACGTAATGATGAAGATCGGGTTCACCCATGGCATGTGGATCCTGTTTAGCCGTCCACCTAGTCACAAGGTATGAGCACACAGAAGACCTGGAGATGAGAGAGAACAAACGCGACTGCTTTATCGATGATCGTCTTTCGCCATGTCCCAGAAGAACCCGTGAGCGCGATCAGCTGAGTGACTCTTCCTAGGAACTCGACTTGTAAAAAAAATAGCAAATGGCGCCAACAACAGGGAATGACGGACCTCTCGACTCGTCTGATACGCTTTCTCCTTTGATCTCGTACACATCTAACAAAAACAATGTGAGATCCGTACCGCTTCCCTGCTGCCCAGACTTGAGTAGTTCCCGCGCTGACTGGAAGAGTACATCAATCGCGGTGTCGTACTGTCCCGACTTGGAGTACCGGGACGCAAACGTGCGCGCTTTTTGATGCGCTTCGTAGGGTTGCCCACTGGCAACTAATGGTAGGATCGCATTCAGTGCTCGAGACGAAGGAGCTTCACCCGCGGGCATACTTCGTGGATGTGAACAAGCTTGCTGTACAGAGATCACAAGACGGACATCGGGGTGTCAGGTGTCTCGGGGCTACGGTAGACTGGTGGCACTCCGTCTATCAGCGTGGATGAACACGGTCCATGAAACCTCAATGTACAGCACGGCACAAGTAGCTTTGGCAGTCAGGATGGTGCCATTACCACCCAGTCACGGAATGCTATACGCTAGCCAAATTTCTCCAATCTGCGGATCTGCGCCAACCCAATCTTTGAGAAGCTCAGCGACCGCAGTCTTCACTGCCCAGCCAACAAGAATGACCATCGTCGTGAGTGTGGGATGACAGTCCAACACAACTGTGTCAACAATCATGTAAGTCCGCTTCGAAGATGTATGGCAAGGTAAGAGTCATCTACCTCGAAGGCCAAAACCTGCAGCCAAACCACCCAGCACGTTTCTCACTACCCACTCACGGTCGAGTTTGTCCTCGTCCCAGATCTCGAGCGCACTCCTCAGCCAGGGAGTCTTGTATGGTATATCAAATTGATACGGCCCCCTTCCTGGTAGCGACGATGATGGCCGCCAGATCGTAAGCAAGAAGAGTAGAAAAGACTTGGTAAATGACGAGTAAATGATTGCTAGTGGAATATGTGACATCCTAATAGCAGATAAAATCAAATGACGGACATAACGTCAAGATGAGAGTGCCCTACTTGAACTGTTGGCGTATACCAGACACCTCATGAGGTCGACTAGCATTCCAGGATGCAACCCAATCTGAGAGTCTGAGCACAACATACGAGGCGAGTATTACTCCCGTTTGAAATGCGACAGTTTCTGTCGGAATACAGTGAATTGAGCGAAATGACAGGATTTGAGATAACAGACCTATCAAGCATGCTATGAGAATGCGCAGAAAGGCCTCGTTCGTGTCAGCGCTCCACCGCGAGAGGTCTGCGGCAACCAGTGGATCTGGGTCATTATTAGACACTCGATGACTACATTGCATCTAGACATACCTAGCTGGGCCCAACGTATAACTAATATGCCGCACGTCAAACGACAAAACAAAGACGTTACTGTGCTACTCACATGCGTCGACCAGCACTAATCCACTTCCGAGTTTCAGGACGTGTTGCCACCTTGCCTAACTTGCAACGGTGTAAGAAATGGTTGTGCAATGAGTAAATGAGTAACCTTGTACTTGGACGAGCTTTCTACTGTGACGTGTTGAGATCTGTCAGATACCTGGGATGAGGACTTGGACATGTGTGTTTTTTCGAACGCTTTGCGCGGTTCGGTCCCTCTGTTGTATAGCAAATGCCGGTACACGCCTCTCTTCAGTAGTATGAGGTCGAGGAGAAGCGTGAGCGTATCGTGCTCTACGTAGGGATCTGCAAAAGCGAGACATCTACTCTGTGACTGTTCTCAACCTACATCTCCGCCAATGAGTGTCTAGTGATACTAACACATTGTTCGAGGCGCAGGTTGTAGGCTGACCCGTAGACGATGTAGAGATGCGGTATTGGTTGCGCACAAGTAATGCAGATGGCCATGCGAGGTCGGTGTGAAACTATTCCAGTCTAACGTTTATGTATCATCAATGGATTGCCTCTGACTGGGTAGCTCATTGAAATTTTCAGAACCATCGCGTGCCAGTAAATCAGAGTTAACAATAGAATAACTAGTATCAAGTAACTATGGGTGATGACCACATCCAGGGAATCAAGCAATGAAAGGGAACATTGCCTTCCTCCCCTTGGGATAAGCACTTCCGAATTCCTTTTTATAAGCAATGTGCTTCTTCGCAGCCCAGATGTACATTTGTCCAGTGGACACGATTGAGAAACCATAGGCTTCATGTGTTGTTAGACAGCTTGGGCATGTAGAGGAAGAGACCTTACCCGTCCAACTTCCAGTCATGAAGGCTATTGCGAACCAAGCAAGACTTTCGAAGAAATAGTTCGGGAAAGACACGAGCGAGAAACCATATCCCTGCGGAATAGCACGTTTGCGGGACCCAACTGGACGAAGGTTGCTGAGCGTGATATGGGTGATCAGATTCGATATCTCAGCGAACTTAGTGAGGAAGCGTGAGACACCAGGGGATCATGAAGAACTATGAGAACTCACAGCCCATATTGTGGTACACGCCCAAATGAAGACAGGGTCATTCCGGTAAGTGCCACGGATATAGGGGGACATTGCGGAATATTGCGGACCATAAACTGCCAGTGCTAGGAAGAGTCCTACAGATTTCGAGTGTCAACACTGTACCCTACTGAACCATGTAAAAAAAAACACACCACTACCAAGGTGATAGTGGGCGGAACTGTTCAAAGCAGTGAGGTGGTATTAGGAAAGCCATGAAAGATAATCCTCACTTTTTGAAAATATTTGAAAGCGGCATCGTATCATGAGAGAAACGATGAACGCTGGCAAATAATCTCAGACGGCCTGTTAAACTGAGCATAAAACAGCGACCCACAAGAGCGTTTCAAATTCACGCTTTGCGAAGTGGATCATGACGAGTGCATATATGAATCTATGGGCCACATAAATACGTGAAGGAAACGGAGAAGAAAATCGGAGATGCGAACCGTTGTAACATGCTGTGATAGACTGGACCACCCCAGACGTATTCGGGGAAGTAATAAAGTATTGGGTGTATGACAAGTGGACCAGCCTTTTCAATCGCGTCAGATTCTTGTACGAAAGGTCTCATGACGCATTAACTCACATATTCGACCAAAAAGACTGTCTTCCAGCTAACTTGGTGGCCAAGATCCTTGACGAGCAGCTCACCCCCATCCACAATCCCAACATCAACCAGTTTGACCTCGTCATTCAGAATGTTTTTGCTATCCTTGAGAGTGACTTTTTGACGCGTGGGATAAAGCTAGAAGGCGTGCAAGGTTATATCCTGCCGTTACAAGGACACCTGGACTCACTTGAGGGAATTTTTTGGCAATGGCTACCTTGACATCGCCTATTGTCGCATCCTGGGCTTTCCCTGGAATGTCGAATTGGCTGGGAAGCCCGCGGGCAATGGTGATGGGCTTTCCTGCAGGCGACACCTTGACGGAGACCATCGTGGACAGTGCTGGGGGGCAAATTGGCTCGGCCGTTCAACATAGACACGTAATTCACACACGGTGATGTGTATTCACCATTCTCACTTCCACTCGTTTGGTGTCTCCTTTGTACGCTCGGCCAGCCGTTTCATACAAAATCATGTTGTTACTGTTCTCCCGCAAAGCCAAAAATTCTGTTCGTGGGCTTGGTTTCAAGTTGTCCGTTCAGACGCGTCTGGCTAGTAGATGGCCTTCATTTCGACCTTCCGAATCTCCACCACTGTTGAGTTGGCCTTGTGCAACAAGGCGATCGTTCTCTGGGGTATCCCCTGTTGGATTGGAGTATGATTGCTACATTCCACCCAATGGAAACCAGACAGAACGACCCCTCGTTATTCTTCACGGATTTTTGTGAGTAGTTCGCTACCATATCTCCCCTTCAGTTAACGAATCAAAAGTACTCTGACAGTGGCTCCAAGCGGAACTGGCAGTCTCTTGCTAAGGCGTTCGCGCGAGACCTCGAGCGCCCTGTATATACTCTTGTGCGTCATCATGGGTTTCTCCTATGGTAAATCGCGTAGATTGACATGAAGCCGTGCAGGACCTCCGTAACCATGGCTCTTCGCCTCACATTCGGCCCATGACTTATATCCACATGGCTGCGGATGTGCTCGACTTATGTCAGAAACTATCGCTATCAGATATCTCCCTCCTCGGACACTCCATGTACGCTTACTTCTCCCTGACATGCATCTGGTTCATGTCTTTTCATAAGGGGTGGAAAAGTTGCCATGACGCTCGCTCTCCACCCGGAGACGTACACTAATTTTCTAAAGGATCTCATTGTATCTGACATTGCCCCTGTGCGAGTCGGGGTATCGGCTGACACTGTTTCACATATCCACGGAATGGAAGAAATTGAAGCCAGTAGTGTTTCTTCTCGCAAGGTGGCCAACGAAATTTTGGAGAAATTCGAAAAGGTTATCACATTCTCAGTGACCGCTGTTCGCAGACTGAGTCACAGGCATTTTAGGACCCCAGCATCCGCGCGTTCTTATTAACGAATCTGAACGTCAATCAAATGCCATTCAAGTTCAAGGTTCCGATAAACATTTTGAAAGAAGGGCGACCTGAGATCGAATCATTCCCGTATAGTCCCGGAGAGCAGGCATGGAACGGGCGTGCACTGTTCGTCAAAGGGTCGAAGAGCAAGTGAGTTGCATCACTACGCTGGAACCATAATATTCTGATGATGCCAGATTCATCAATCGACGCAACGAGCCACTCATAAAAAGCTTCTTCCCTGAGGGCACCATCGAAGAACTTGATACCGGACATTGGGGTAAGTCGATACAATGTGCATGTCTGCAACTGCTGACCCTGTGCATAGTGCATGCAGAGATGTAGGTTTCAATGACAAAGTGTATTTTTGAGTGATATCAAGCCTCCGTTTCCAGGCCTAATGAATTCAAGAAGCTTGTAGTGGACTTTATAAGACACTAGATCACCAAATGGCCATCACGCACTAAAACTGAAGCTATTTTTTGCGTATCGACATTTATCTGGACAAAGTCGTCCCCCTCAGGCTAACCCCCATATGAATCCAAGCAACGGCAGACGCTCACTCATGCACTCGACATCCCTCGTTCGTTTGGAGTTAGTGGAGGCACATCACCGTTGGAAACCTCGTCCTCTGTTTCTCTCCTCGCTGCAAAAACGGTTGGTGTTGGGGGGGAGTCCTCGATCTTGGTCGACGCTTGCGCAGGATTCAACTCCAAATAGTTGACGCTATGAAGAATGAAGGTTATCGTCATAAAATATAATTAATACTGAAACCGACAACTTGAGTAGCGCATAGAAGGCCACTCCGAGAAGGGAGCCCAAGAAGGGACCGACCCAGTACTAGGAATGAGATAAGGGTTAGGCCATGTGAGGATGAGGTCTGGGAATGTCAAAACATACCACCCAATGGTCGGATTTTCCCGGGAAGTTGAAACCTGAGACTACTGCGGGACCAAATGCACGAGCGGTATTCATGCTTGCACCCGTGTAAAATACGGCGAATCTATCACTACAGGTCTCCTTTCCAGCGATCGAGCCAAAAGGATTGTGAACGCACAGGTGTCCAGCGAATAGCGTCAGTCCGATGCCAATCTATATCCCTGTTTTTAGCTACCGCCAATACGAGAATTGATAAGGAAAAAGTACGGGAGCAAATGGGGTGACAGAATGTTTCTCGGCGGCCAACATCAGCACGGCGATGACCAGTGCAGCCGTGATAAACATCTCGATGAAGACGCCCTGGGCCACATTTATTCCTTGTTGCAAGAACGTGCTAAGAACGGTCAGTTTTGCTTGCTTCTGAGACAGTTTGAAACTCGCACTTGACGTTGAGCGGTCCAGGGGTCAGGCCGTACAATATCGCTGACGCAGCGATCGCGCCGACCATCTGCGCAATACAGAACAAGACAAGGCGGACGGGACCGATGACCCCAACGAGGAAGAGTGCCAGCGTGATATTTGGGTTAAACAGTCCGCCTGTAACGCGATAGAATAACCAGGCGGTAACAAGGAGACTCAATCCCATGGCCGTCGCGATATATAACACATGCTCGATGGTGGACCCGCTTTGAAGTGACTCGCTGGTTGCGGCTTGAATACCACCGAGACCGAGAAGGAAGAACAAGGTCGTTCCGATGCATTCGATAGCGGCGGCCCTAGCGTCTATCGAGAGTGAATGGAAGAGACGCTGTGAACTCCAATACGGAGTTTTTGACTCTGACATGTTAGTTTCGAGCGAGCAGCTGGTGCAAGGACTATCAGGAATGGGATCAGAATGAGCGACCACTTACGCCCTGGGTAGTTTGTTGGCCGTAATTCGAATTGGGCGTAACCCAGTTGCAGTCAGTGCTTATCATGATGCCAATTGCCTAGATACCATGTACAACGCTCTGTAAACGACACGGTTCTCGTTTGAATTGTTCCTCGACGCTAGAGATTGAGTACTAGCTCTGATCCCTTGAAAAACCGGCAACTTCCTTACACAAGTGTTAGAGGGTCTGCACATTCCTACAGTCCCGGACTGGTAGGCATTACACACATCAACCTGCTAGATCAACTCGAGAATTGTAGTATTTGCCCTAATGCTAGAGATAAATCTCGAGTTCGAGAGGTGGACAAGTTCATGATAGAGTAGGCGTACTTACGCTCCCAAGTGATGTTTATGATGCAGAGCACAGCGGACACTGAAAGCGGGATCTATGCCGAGCGTGACCATGCGTGACAAATATCGGCGCACCTGCTACAAGTTGAAGCTACTGCACTAACTTTGGGGCGGAACTAACCGCCGTGCACTGGATGGGGACGGGCTGCCTGTTTGGATTCCGGTTGTTGGGGAGAGGGTAACACTTCAAACTTAACCAAGCAAGTTTCATCGCTTACATAGACCTCACGCTCTTTAGGCCCGAGCTACGATGTCACGACCTCAAGCTCCCGTAGGTTTCATCACCATAGGCCCCGGGATCTACTTGAGTCTCACTCCTACGACTGTGACCCCCTCGCAATCGGATGGCTCAACGCCAAAGTATGTCTATTTTCTCTAACGGGTTGAACGTTGGCAAGTTTACATACGTTCTTGCAGCGTAATCCTCATCTTCGGCTGGAGTGTGTTAATCAATTCGATGTCTGAGTATAGACCAAATTGACCAATCCATTGTAGTGGGTGCACTCACACGTCATCTACAAAACTATTCCCGGAAATACGCCGAATTATACCCCCATGCTACCCAGATCATTGTAAAATGTGCACCGTCCTTCTTCTGGACTTCTACACAAGCTCAGGTAGGATATCACATGCTTGTTCGAGTGTCTGTTCATGCACTGCTACAGAAAAACCGACTGTTGCCTGTCGTCGAAGCACTTGAAGCGCTTGGCTGCCTTCTATCGAGCGACAACAGCTCTGCTCAGAAGTCTACTCGTGCCCGTCCACGTGTCCTTGTACACTCCTTTTCAAACGGTACGGGGGTCAAGTATTCTTGTTCTCTATGCGTCCTGAACCGTCAAACTAGGTGGGGGCCTCCAGGTGACGACTCTCGGCGGTCTCCTGTCCTCCAGATATTCGACTATTAGGCCTTCCGAGCACCTTGTAAGCGCACT
This sequence comes from Guyanaporus albipodus, assembly GCA_038088995.1. Lineage (NCBI taxonomy): Eukaryota > Fungi > Basidiomycota > Agaricomycetes > Boletales > Boletaceae > Guyanaporus > Guyanaporus albipodus. The sequence continues at coordinate 77,813 of JBBPKA010000061.1, read as the reverse complement.
TATCCTCGACTCCTCCCCTGCCATCGGAAATTTTCGCACCGCTCGCATGGCGTTCAGCGTCGCCATCCGGAACCCCGCTGTCCGTTGGATTGCGTTAATTTTCATCCACATCGTGCTTGCTCTTCGCTTGTCTCTCCATACGGTCTTCGGGACAGAAACGATGGGAATGCGGTACCTCAGGGCGCTCCTTAACCCACGTCTACTCCCCTGGATGAATGCGCAGACCCCCCGATTGTACATCTTTTCGAAGAAGGACGAACTGGTGCCGTGGGAGGCTGTGCAGCACCATGCCGACATTGCCGAGGCATCGGGGCTGAAGGTCCGCTGTGAGGTGTACGAGGAGAGTGCACACGTTGCCCACATGCGCCTCAATCCCACACGGTACTGGGAGTCAATTCAAGATCTCTGGGAGACCGCTTGTCGTGAAAATCAAGTGGAAATTTCAGTAGCTGCTTAATATATCATGCGACCCATGCCCATTTTTTGTGATATCCAAATCTCATCAGCCGGTCGCTACTCACAACGGAGTAGCCTGAGCCTCCACGTCGCAAGTCCCCGACTGCTTCCTCGGATCGCGTGAGGTATGTACCATATATCACGCGGATTCTAACACAATGAGAACAAGAGACCACATTCGTCGTGTTGTTGAGACGATTGGTAACGATGCAGATGGTCAATTTCGACGTGAATGGCCAAGCACTACCGATCAGAGTCACCATCATCCTGTGGTTGCTCGCGTGTAAGGTATTATCATTGGTACAGATAGCCTTCTGAGAACTTGAAGGTGGTTCTGGCTGGTTCTGACCAGTGGTCCTGATCATCGGTTACCAGCTAACTGATTTCGTGAAGATACTCAGTACTCAGTGATCACACTGACACACGGAGACTTAAATGTAGCAAGTGTGACCTTTTTATCCGCATTTTTTGCACCGGCATCCTGCCGTGGATCGACACGGCGGCTTTAACAATGTGATTTTTGGCATAGCTTTGAGAGTGTATAATACTTTACTTCCTGGTTGAAAATGTAAGTGACAGTAGGAGAGATGGAGAATTGATGTCCCTACAGAACAAACACTGAAAACTTTGATATTTTTGTCCTTATGCCCGGCACTCAATGCGTAGAACAGTTAGCCAGTAACCGAAGGTTGTGATCAGACCGCGGGCAAAACACAAAATTCGCACACTGAGCAGTCAGCAGACGGGTGGACAACTGGTAACCTACTTTGTGTCCTTTGGGTGAGATAACAGGAAGAGAACAGGAAACCTGTTAACGTCCTATTCATCGCCTTTCTGTAGGCGTCCAGTCACATGATGCCTGGTTGCACAATGGGTTTCCTGAGTTGCATTTGTTTGCAACTGGTTTGAGTGTACAACAGTTTACCTTTTAACGGGCTATTCACTGACTATCTCACACGATAATATTGGGGTTTGGTTGTACAGATTGCAGGACGACTCCGTAGTCAATACAACCTGCGCGACTCTCCGAACATAGGCAACGGTGATGATAATCCTTAGAGATCGCTTTGTATATCATTGGTGAGCGGACAGTATTGGCTATGGATACTTGTCTAGCAAGTCCCACTCCCAACAGGAACAAGAAAATGTCTTGAATTGATGGAGAAAAAATACGAGTACATCGTCGATAGGACGAACAACACGACCTGGCTAGGCAGGTTAAGAAAAGGTGTATGGATAAAGAGGAAAAAAGAAGGCAGTAACCAAGGTGGTAGGTGGATCGGTTGGAATCACTTTGGATGAGATGGTACAAGGAATTGGCCTCGAAGAGACGTTAAACGTTGCCACCTGCGCAAGAAATCAAACGCAAAAGCTGGATAATAAAGATAGAAACTCGACGAACATCTCGTGACAATTAAATAAATAGCGACATTGAGGATTCCGTTCCACAAGCATTCGTAATTCATGCGCATGGGATGAGTGATTCCTTGCGCTGCGGCGACATATGAAGACAATCGAATATATAATTGTTGCCGCTGCCACCACCGTCCAGCTGGATATTTGGTTGATACAGTGTAGTTGATACAACATTTGTTCCACGTGTGAATCACTGAATGACTGTCGAAAATTTGAAGGGCTAGATGGTGATTTGTCCTAAAATGGGGACCGCAGAGATTAGCGGGTCGAGAGGTCGATACCTGCTTCCAGACTACTTCCATTCTTCCCGTGGCAGAGTCCATCACCTTGGTTGGATGAGATTGTGAGATGACGGTGCTGCTCCTCTTCAAAGAGTTTCCGACCCAGGTCTGTGCGCAAATTTGCGCCGAATCCTGACTTCAAGGAAATTGCAGAGCGAGGAACAGTGACCGCAGCGGGTGAGGGTGAGTCGTTGATAAAATCGTTCAAGTTAAAGGACACGCTACCAGGAGTTGGTGGAGCATGTGGGTGAGGTGACGGACCGTCTATTCGTCCTGAAGGTGACAGTGGAGCTGGAAGCAAGTGGGATGGCGGGAGAGAGGCCTCCGATACAGGTGTTGGAGGAATCACCGTTGGCTCCAACGGGGCAGCAGGGCCCAAAGGCACTGTGTTGTCGCTCGCGTTATCGACAAGACACGGTCGGCCCATGGCTTGAGAGTTTTGGCCCCCCGGCATGATGTCAATGGCGGTGTTATTTTCGCTACGCAGTGGACTCCTCCCATCGTCGCCACCAGAGAAAAGTACTCTGCCCTTTGCGCGAAGCGAACCAGCTCCACCCATCGCGCGAAACGTAGCCAGGTCTTTTGCATCTCGACTTCGTGCAGTAGCAGGGCGTGCAGGAGATGGTGACGTGTGCAAATACAACATCAGATTTGCTGCCTCCTCGTCGTCAGCGCGTGGTGTAGAGTATATGCTCTCTGTATGCGCTCGAGGCGGAGTAGCGGCCCGGGTGGTGGTTGGAATAGAAAAGGACGATTCCACCGATGGCACTAGCGAGGCGGGGGCTGTGGTCGTTCGCGCCGAGCTTTGAGCGTATTGCGAGAGAGAATGAAACGAGCCTTCGGATCCAGCAGACAGAGAGGAACGAGGTGATGACGCGCTGGCAATTGATGGACGCGACTGAAGAAGCGAGGTAAGTGTGGCCACAGCCTTTCTCTCCACATCTGCGGCTTCCTCCGCGGCTTCCTTCTGTTTTCCCTTGCTGTTCTTTGTCTTGGCACGAGAGGCCTCTTCCCTTCGGCTGCGTGATTGAGCGCGTGTGCTCTCAGCGATACTACGCACGACAGGATTTGAATCGGCTGCCCGGTGCCCTGAGCGCGCACGAGATCCGGCGGTTGAACGAGACGGCGCCTGTACGGGAGGGTCCGCTGAATTGTGTACTGTACGTGCTTGCTTCAGGGGAGGCGGTCCGAGAAGGGCGGTGTAGAGACTCTGGGGCGAATTTGAATGAAGCAGGGTTCCCGTGGGATAATAATGGGAATGTGAGGGAGCGGTTGCTGATGACGCGGATACGGCTGGAGAGGGAATGGAAACACCCTTTCGTGTCGGACTACCTTGCGTTGGAGGGACATTATGATAACTGTTGCCCCCGGTGGCCTTGCGCTTGGTACCGATCAAGCGAGCTGGGGCAACCGACATTGCACGGGTCTTGGCCTCGAGATCATTGAGTGAGATATGTGGGATGTTGTGAGTTGCCTTGTAAGAAGCATACGACAAGCGGGCGCGGAGGCCACGAACTACCTGGAGGGGGTGAGACAGGGGAAGTTAGCATTGCGCCAGTCGAATGAGTTGCGGCACGGGTGCACGTCGGAGGCAAGCGGCGCATCGAGGAGCATGCGGGCATGTCTGGGGAATGGCGGTAGTACCGCAAGCGCGGCCCGCTGTGGTGCCAACGCGTCCCGCGGCTGCCAGCGAACACGGAACTTACCACGGAGAGCTCGGCGCTGGCAAGAAACTTGCGAATGGCGGACTCTCTTTCGTCCTTCTCTGAGGGGTCCACGTCCGTTGAAATGGAGGGGCTGTGGGGATGTGCATATGTCATTGGGGGCGAGGAGGAGGTGACCGAGGATGACGGGGTGACCATTGGCGCGCGTCGGGTTTGGCGAGCGAGAAGAGTAAGACAATATGTACGGCTGCGGAGGACGTGGACAACGCTGCGGTGTGTTTCGTCGCTGTTTGGGACGGCGATGAGGATGCGCTGTCCGCTGTGTGAAATGGTGAGGAGCGCGTTAGGGAGCAACCACGCGCGACGACGCGCTCGTCTTATTCATACTGATTCCCACGCTTTTTTTACCCAGAACATTCCGATTTGTGCCTGATTGTGCGTGTAAAATATCATACTGCATACACACTGGCCAGGGGAAATTTCCTCCTCATATTAAAACACGATGAGAACACAAGGACGTCGTTCGCCAAGCTTACTTACTCTTACCAGCGAGGGCCGACGCATGGACAGCGTCCTTGAAACAACTCGGCCCATGCGGCCGGTTCTCCCGAAGCACCACAGCTAAGTCCGACTAATCAGAACGATGACAGCCTCCGGAGTTCACGAGGAACGTACGGGTCATATCAGTCACCTATAGATTGGCGAGCGTGGCAACAGCTCGCAAGGGACTGCATCAGATGATCCCCCCAGGATCAAATGCGCCATCCCAGAGTAACGCCACTCCGTCCCTGCGAGCGTTCACCACGATGGCTAGCCCCGTCGACAGCAAGTTGAATCTCATCCCAATACCATCGTGGCAAGAATCCGACGCGATCATCTCCTCCTCTGACATCTTCCACCCCTGAAGTATCGAGCATGACAACGGCGATGCCTACCTTGGGTGTGAACGTCACGCGCCAGACATCCTTCCCCGTGTTGGCGGGCAGGGTGTCTTGCAAAAATGAGAGTATTCGATCTCCCCAATCTAAACAAAGGAGGGGATTCCATCCTCCAGGCCTGTCGCGAACGAATCGGGGAATCTCCACGGTCCGGAACGATTGCGTCGTCACAAGTTGCCCAGATGGCTTGCGAAAGCCAACGACGATTTCCTGTCTCACGGACAAATTAGGACCACGAAACCGCAGGATTCTAGGTGAGCGTACTGGTACCCCGAGGAGGAAGGACTGTAGATAAAATTTGAGGAGGTTTCTAGCACAGCCCACCAATTTAATATTTTGGTCGATAGATAACGTAGATCCATACTTTTCGAATCTAGCCTCGTCTGCGGAACCCCTGATAGCCAGAGACGTTTTCAATTCGACAAAGTTTGCCGTGTCTCCAGAGTAACTTCCTGTGCCGCGGGTTTGGACCAAAAAGTCACGGTAATGTGACCAACGTACCGCGAACACAGTCAACCTCACCTCCGATGACAATCCTGCGATCACCCAGCTTGGTTTTCACGACGCTGCACCACTGAACGTTGGTGTTCACATCCCCACCCCAACCTTGGACATAGGAGGAAGCGTCACCTCGATGCCCTGGGGTCGAAGTCGTGCAATAGGATTCAAATGCATAGCCGTAGTAGGTCTGGCGTCGCCGGCGTGGTTCCATCTCATTCCTGAAGATGTGATGAGCATCGCATAGCATCGGAGAGGGCACCTCACTTTTCTCTGAGTCTTGCCTCGCTCAAGTGTTCCTCGAAGTACAAGGTTTCGCCAATACGCATGATGTTGAGCTGCCAACTGTCTCTTTCTTCATACGGAGCCATGAGTATCCTCACTCACAAGAGAAGGTAAAACTAATATGAACAACCATATAGAAATAGAGATGATAGACAGGGGATCTTACTTGGTCATAATCCCCCTCCAACTGATAACGTGAATACTAGGTGCTTGAGACTGGGATGAAGAGCCTTCGTACAAGTTCTTTCTGAACCGCGACCATGCCTGCAAAAGTGGATCCAATCGACCGCGCTCGTCAGGTCGTCTAGTCCACCTCTCATACCCATACCCGAGGTCGGCTCCTGAAGGAGGGTCGATATAATAGCGCAATGCCGAGTCATTGAACTCGAGGTCGTGTTCAGAGGTATACGAAAATGTGAGCAATTGAGTGGGCTGTTGATAGAGCGGGGGCTTTGGGGGTACATGGAAAAGGCTTGGGTAAGGTAGAGTGACACCAGATGGTCGTGTCGACGAGCCTTCCTCTAACTCTGCTTCGGCTGCCTTTCGTTTTCGTGCCATTGCAAGGTCGTGGTTATCAGTCACGTGGTGAAAGAGAGGAAAGGTGGTTTGTTTGATCTTGGCCAAACACAGCCACGTGGCCAAGTGGAGGCCCTTATAAAACTCGTCGGGAAAAGTAGATCTCACATCCGCCCTTCGGTCGCCTCGTGTTTACCTCAAGGTCCGAATGAATTACTCGCATGGCCTGTCGGTTTCACAATAGTTTTTCTAATTAATTTTCCCTAGGATGAGTCCAAGCTGACACGCGAGCCGCAGCACGACTTTCCACTCGGCGCTGTAGTATACAAGTCCTGAAGAGGGACTAACTGCCGTGTTGACATTTGCAAAGATGTCACCTAGTGTGGACCGGTTGAAGTCGCGTATGGTAATTAATTTCACGCGTCATAACCGACACGCTGCCCAATCCAAATAAACGCCCATCTCTTCCCGTGGCCCTTGGTGGACGTTGGCCTTTACGATTGGCTAGGGATCTGTCGGTGGCACCCTCACCCTTGGGCTGCCAAAGGTCGTACTAGACTATTCGATCCAGCCGTCGTCTTGCTCAAACCAGATCACCCGACAAGTGGCACTAGCCGAGACTGCGGCGATGCGCCAGCAGTGCAAGTGACCTCATCACTTCATCACACTGACACGATTTTAATGCATGCCAGTGTGCATGCGCCTCCACGCTGATTCGGCCCTCTCAGCTGAGGTATAAGCACTAGCAGCCTCTTTTTCACTGCCAGACTTTAATTCTTTCCGCGACCTCACGACCGAGTATGATCTTCTGTGCGTACACTGGTCCCAACGATGCTGTACGTATGACTGATAGCGAGACTTAGTTTCTAGAAAGCCAAAGACCACGACGCTCCCTCCCGGCTGGCCCTCGCCCTACCACAACAAGTGTTCCCAGCCCAAATGCATCTTTCCGAATAGTCCACAGACTGCAAAGGGCGTCTATCAGTGCCGCGGCGTGCCTGGAGGTTTCTACTGCGAGGGGACGTACAAGATCTCCTCGTCCCGTGCACAAGACACGGTGCGCTATCTCAAGGAATCATCCATAGTGCGCCACACAGCGGAAGAGGAGCAGCGGAAGCGCACAATATCCGAGATGCGGCGTCCTGACGCGAACCTCCACCGACGGCTTAGAGACACCCCAGGCTACGTCGCAGCGGATGACAGGCCACATCCCGGGTATAGTCCTCCAAACCGTGCTGGCCATGTTCGGCGTCCTTCTAGACCGAGCGATGTCGGGCGACCACCACAGCTCCCGCAGAGACACCCCTCTTACACCGCCCACAGGCCGTCTTCCTCTCAGGTCGAGGCAGAGTTCATCACAGACCAGATCATGATGCACCTTTACCCAGAGCGAAAGATCCAGCCGAGGTGGTAAGTTGTCGTACTCCACCTCCATCAGATCCGCCGAGTCATTTGTTCCTTCTCAGGATATAGTCGCATGCGGACTTGTCGATATCAGCCACGAGTTTCATGTCATGACCAACTATTTTATTGTACACCATGTTATGTAACATGCACTAATTTAGTCACACTTGTACAGGACGTTGTACTTCGCACAGCTGGTCTGTTTTGTGGGGTTGCCTCTCCCCGAGGTAGCACAATGAGTATCTACAACCGGAAAACACAAGCACAAGTTATGTCAAGAGAATAGGTAATTGTTTGGCTCCAAATCAGGGCATGATGAAGGCAACAGTAGCTCATATCTACGGTACATGGTACTACAGAGTGCGAGCGTTCATTTACACTCCGACATCTCATTCGTCAACTTCAGTCTGCTGAACAAGCTGGGCCGCGCGGGGATTCCTCAAAGTTATACAAAAACTATACGGCTTTGGGTGGCTGGTAACAGCCGTCAGCCGGGGTTAGCTCCTCTGAGGAACATTGTAGACCTACATGATGACACCTGGTGTGTAGACGGGTACAACGTCAACCTCGCGACCTTGTTCGTCCTTTGCTTTGTTAACATTGAATACCGCCAGGACGGACACCATGGCTATCCAGACGGACGCCTCTGCCAGATACTTGCCCACACAGATTCTATACGTCGTATGTGAATTTAGCTTGCACATGCGCGAACGCGCAACGTACCTCCGACCAAAGCCAAATTGTTGTTCGGCGATATCGTCAGTGAGATGACCGTCGGCGTCAATGTACCTTTCAGGCATGAACTGCATTGGATCTGGGTATTTGTCTTCGTTGTGTGTCATGGACCTACATCGATAGCAGCAATACGCTCAGCCAATAAAGCGATGCACACTTCAGGACGGGTCGAACGCACCAGATGTTTGCAAAGACAATCGTATCTGAACCTTCGAGTTAGCGGCGAATGCATGGTTTCACGAGAACATGTGTCTCTACCTTTTGGAATAAAATAGCCCTCATACACGTCATGTTCCGTCGTCATGTGTGGCACACCTTTCCACCACCATCCCGTTCATTAACAAAACCAATTTCAAGACACGGTGGAGGACCCTACCGAGTGGTGTGACCTGGCACCATCGGAGCACTTCCCGATATGTTGCTTCGAGATAAACCATCGATGGGCGATCTAAAAAGTTAGGCATCCTGTTTCTACCAGTCACGCGATCAATTTCTGTTTGTGCTTTCTTCTGTACATCCGGAAATAAGAGCATGGCCATCATAAAGGCAGAAAGAGCGGAAGACGACTGTCAAGGCGGGGATGTAGACAAGCACTGAAACCATAGTCTTTTGCTTGCTCACCGTTTCAACCGCAGCTTCAAGAACCACGTGTTAAGTTGAAGAAATCAAAAACGATATTTGGGCTCACCAGCATAAGTAGTTCCCGCGACAGACTTGATAACGACTTCTTCCTCGTTATTCTCGATCATCTCGGAAACCATTGAGTGTGGTGCAATCCCATCCTCCAATTGTTTTTTGACGAAATTAAATGGCAAGTCTCGCAGCTCGCGCGTCAGCTTCCTGCATTTCTTGGCGTATTGTTTGAAACCAGCGCCAGGGAACCACTCGGGTAAATGTCGCACTTTTTGTTCCAAATTCGCTTGAGCATCTTAGGGGGCCACCAAAGGAAATAAGGCACGCACAGACAGGAAATGTGTTTACCAGTGCTGCACCGGGGAAAAAACAATTGGTCAACATCTCGCTCGCGCGGTCTGCAATCGACGCGAACAAGTCGTTTTGCGGCGCCATCTCGTACCCGTATACGACCGTCATGATCGTCGACGCTGTGAAACTATTCCAGTCGGAACGCCGTCCATCAGAACAAAAGCGGATCCAACGTATCACTGCCGAGGAACAGCCTTACGTGCGAAGGTGAGCTTCCATCTCGTCGGGGACTTGTGCAATGTTCTTAACGAGCTGCTGGACCTTGTTGAGTTGGATGTTACGGTAATTGAGCATGGCGGTCTGGTTCAGTGCATGGTGCATTGCCTTTCGATGTTTGCGCCACGATGGCCCATATGGGATGAACCCCACATTGAACTCCCATCCCATCCTAACCACCAATCAGTCTCGGGAAGGAGTGCTAGACTCATACGTAGCTCACAATGTAACCATTGGAACCTGCGGTCGATCCGAGTAGTTCTGAGACCGTTTGTCAAGCAAGTCTTCGGCAATCTTTTCAGAGTTGATGACCAGAATCTTTTGGCCAAGAATCTCGAGGTATAAGAGATCACCTAGCATACTCGTGAGTAGCGACGTTCCACCATTAAAGAAAAGTGGAGACAGACCGTATTTCTTGCTCCATTTGGCATATGTCAGCCATTGCGCCCCCAAGTTCTTGATTCCAAGTAAATTTCCAAGTATCGGAAGCCGAGGAGGGCCGGGGGGTAGAGGTAAGCCTGCTGGGTTGGCCCGCCTTTTCCTGATGAGACTCTTCAGCGAGAAGAAAGCAAGGATTAAGATCGGAATTGCCGTGGAGAGATAGGACATATCTACGAGCGGAGACGGTTGGACTCAGGGAGCAGCCCCATGGCCTGAGGGTATCTATATATATGACGAAAGAGGATGGGGAATCGTTGGCTATGTTTCAGTTTGCCAGGGTTATCAGCTAGAGGAGTGAGACATTAAACCAGCACACGTATGTTATATTGATACCATCTATCATCGCATCCAAAAGGCAACGTGAGAGGCGAGGGAATGTGCCATACGATGAGACATCCTAGAATGCAACACGACGTAAACAGCAATAATGATACTATACAAAGATGCAGATGAGCCTACACATCCATCTAAAACATTGTCAAGTATGAGACGACGCCACAGAAACCGGCACGCCACCGTGCATCCTTTTGGTAAAGCGGTCCCCATCGTCCCCTGAGCGTCTGCGCTTGCGTCCGATGAAGGACTGAGGCACAACGTAATACTGCTCAATTGGGGGTCTGCTGGGCTTTGATAAGGCTGTCTGAGTCGAGAAGACACCAGATGTAGGGCTGGTTGGATTGGAATGAACAAGCGAGTCAATGGTCATGGCCGGTGTGGCGGCCTCCTTGGATCTTTTTTTGTACTAGATTGCATACGTCAGATAGTATCAGACTTCATGGCATGAAATGACACACGGTTTCTAATTCCGGTTTCCCCCGCCACCTTGCAACAGCCTCACAGAAACGTACTGCAGCCCGTTCAACAGGTTCGGCAGGGTAGTGCCACGCCAAATCTTCCATGTGCGTCGACAGATCGGGGGTCAACAAGGGGATTGAATAAAACTAGGGTTGAAATAATGGACCTGATTCAATGTGGAAGTCGAGGGCACTCACTCTCCGCGATCGCTCTCTCATTTCAGCCACAAACTCGGCCTCTGCGTTTTCCCTGTGCGGTATAATCCCGCTGAGCGCAGCACTCAATGATGGGAACATAACTTGCGCTGCTTCTTTTAGAGTAGGAAGATCATCTGGGTCAAACCATTCAAATATTGAGTCTGTCTCATCTTCATCGCTGGGAGATGGATCATCTGCGACTCCCAGTCCAACCGAGAGTAAACAGGAGGCAGCATCTGGTCCCCTCCAGCCACCCGTAAGATACCCTTCCAAAGCGGCTCGGGTGAGTAGCCCTGCAAATAGCATGTACCAGTCTCTGGACGGCCGTAGTGGGGTCGTTTCACCCTCTGACTGCGCTTTTCGAGAATGTAGCGGGGACTGTGTTGACACTGGGGACGAAGAAGGTATTCCTTCAGATCTCTCCACCTGGAAGTCGCGTTCATATTCCTCATCACCGACTTCCCGACCTAGCTCCGTCGCAACAAGCGCTGACAAACGTAGAAATCGGGGGATTAACTCTGACAGGCGGGTATTTCCAGCGCCAGAACGCGCATAGGAAATGTCCTCTGATTCGTGCTGAAACCACTTGGATTTCCTGCGCAATACGCTTCCATTGACCCCAGGATGAGCGAGGCCGGAACCGATACCACTGCCATCTTGCCACCCAGTGATACCGCCACCGCCACCATTCATGCCTTTCCCAGACCCAGCCTGGGGAGGACGTGAAGTCGTTTCCCCTCCCCATGCACCAGCTCTTCCCTTTGCTGGCCCTCCTGGTGCCTTCCAAGGTTGTTTCGCCTCGACACAGATCTCGCATCCTGTGTGTAGGTGCCTCGGACAACGGAGAGCAGGCGGAGAATTTGCTGTAGAAGGGTCTGCACCTTCCAAATAGAGGGAACGAACTCGGTCGTTCCAAACCACTTGAGCTCCTTGTTGCTTCGGCAAATGATCAGTTGTCGACAGGAACACAAAACGAGGGACAACTCACAATCCTCTGTCCTTGCACACCGGAAACAGGCATTGTCGAAGTAAATGGGGGTTGTTGCCCTCCAGAGGCACCAGATATGGATGCAAGTAAGATGAGCGAGGGTGGGAGCATGCCTGTGACCCCAGACGAGTGGCTTGTGCTAATGGAAGGATGTGGTGACAGATTCGGGAAAACTGGGGAGCCGTTCGAGGACAGAGATTCTGCAGATCCTTTTTCAGAAAGAGAGTTGGAGACGACGATCGGGGGTGGGTGATGATGGTGTCGATATGGCGCTATAGGCGCTTGACGAGCAAATAGATCATTGATGACCGTGCCAAGGGCAAGACGCAGACGGACACCGTTCGGCAGCGTGTGCGGATGGGATGCTTTGGAGGTTGTTTGGGATTCACGTTGCCTGGGCGAGCCAGGAGGAGACTGCACTTCATCACCGATGAGGGGAACGAGATGCAAGGGTGGCGGCTGATCCAGCATAGAAGAAACGACCTTTTCGAGAGCGATAGCACGCAGTCTCAGACTCCTGGCCAACGCGAAATCTTGCTTCTGCATTCTGGTGTCCTCGTCTTCGTGGTGGGTATCACTATGCCCTGCTGCCCTCGATTTCAGCTGCTCGATATCCTCACCATCGCTCACGACTTCATCGTCCTCATCGTATTGTTCTGGCCGTTCCCGGAAGCAAAAATAGGGCGAAGAGGGGCCGCCAGTACGGTCTGCCATGCCGAGTTCTGCGCGCGCCTGGGCAAACCGTGTGCGCGCATGCACCCAGAGCATGTGGTCAATTATGAGCGTCCTCGTAGACTTTTCGCGAGGGGGAATGGAGTGTAGATGGTGAGCATGCTTGTGGGCGGGTGCCTTGAATGAACTCGGGGGAGCTGGCGCCGAGGGTAACACCTGTGCTTGGGGAGGACCTTTGGGTGCAAGTTCCACTGGTGGAAAGGTCGGAAAATGGGTCTGGGCTGGAAATATAGGCAGTTGGAGAGACGAGTAGGACATGGCTTTGTAGGGCTCGAGTCTTCCGGGTTATCTTCGTAGCGTGACACTTTCAAGTGCAACCGGGCGACTCCTTGGAAACGACACGACACGCGAATATGAACAGGAGCTTAAAAGCGGGAAGCGACCAACCAATCACTGCAGAAACCGAAAGACACTAACGGCGGGACACTAGCCCATGTACAAGTATCCTTACAATCCAAATAAGGTAACTATATCATACGTTCGTCAAAGGAAGACAAAGCCTCATGAACGAGACTGAACAATCATATCAGTGAAATAGTTCGCTAGTAGCCCGACGGTTCCCGTCCTCCACCAAAAGGAAGAAGTATGGCGCCTATCCTCGAGATCTGATATCAACTACAGTTCTGAGCACGAGGCGAAGAGATGAACTGCAATGCTGTTTAGAGCCGTCGCCTGTGTCGACGATCGCAGCCATATGGAATTAGTTGGAATCTAATCTAACGTCGCTTGCAAGTAGCCCCCAACTGTGCCACTAGTAGGACAAAGATAAGTGTGTTGCTCTTGAACGGTGTGCTAACTGTTGATTACCTATTCTTGGTTCACTTGAAGCTGAAGGCCCATATCGGAGGCCGCCGATTCGTCCGTTCAAATTCTGCATCTGAGTCACTTTGGTAACCAAGAGATAAGGTCTCCTAGAATGCTGAGCCAGAAAGAGGCCATCCGAACGGTGATTTCCCTGAAAAATCGTGGTGATGTGTAGTCTGCATTGCCCAATCCTTGTTTCGCAATCTAGCAGGTTGAGTGAGTCAATCCATCTCCCATGCACCAACCTCAATCCTGTTCTCGTAACGAGTGATGCCAGGTCGTACGTGCGGTTCCCACCAGGCAGTGAGTGGACAATCTTCGTCAACCGCAACTAGTATAAGGCAATAAAGCCTTGCTAGCTCACGAACCTCACTTGTCGGGGGTGATGAGATCAGGAATAAGCGGACACAATGAGGTCACCCGTGTCGGAAGCGCGAAGAACCGATTTGGGACTCCCAGCTTCGATCGTATATGGAACAAGCCAACTTACCCACTACTTAAGCGCCAACTGAATTCAACACTACGGTCACGAAGCTCGTGTTTACCAAGGGGACATCAGGTGAAAGTAATACATATTTTCGTTTCGTTCAATGATAAGTTAAGTACTTATTTTCTGAACGGAATATGTTGCGACTGATTGTTCCCCTACCTCCACTGAACTCAGGCTTCGTCTTCACTGATTGCCCCGACAAGATGAGACAGGTTTGGCATTTATTTCCTCAGATGAAATATCTCGGTACGGGCTGTTGTTAACCTCGTTTGAATGGCATGCCTATTGACGCTTCGGATGCTTTTATGCAAGTGACCGTAGGTGCTTGCGTTTGCATCTTGTATTCACGAAAGAATCTAGCCGTCGATCATTGAGTGTTCCTTTGTCTGTTCCTTCTGCGACCCGATAAGAAATACAGTTTATCAACACTAACTAATCGTGGTTATTCTCACTCAAACCCAACTTGTGAAAGCACAGAGGGGCTTGATGCTTTTTTTCCCGTCGACTTGGTGGGCATAAACCTCGGGTAGTCGCTAATCTCGACAGACAATATTCCGTTGAGATCGTGGAATACTAGTATGCTTGATCGTAAGCTGACTCCTACACACCTGCACCATTTTGCAGCGACGTCTTACCAATTATTTATCGTAATCGCAATGAAATGGCATGGCGCCAGCACTGCCCGCCATCAGGGCCTGACTTGGCATCCATTACAAACTACGCACCACCGTATCGCCTTCCAACGTGATCGCCATCACGCACTTATCTTTGCCATTGACCCACCTATCGTCACACGCAAAACCAAGTACCACTACAACCGTATCTTCAAGGTGGAGATTCATCGGCTACGCTCACAAGCAGATGGCAAGACTGCGTACGACTGCGGTTCCTGACCTCACCAATGGGGAGATGACTGGAGTTGTCGTACGGCATTTATGTGACCGTCCATCATGTGGGCGTGGCAGGTGGACTTGAGCGCAGGTACATGGGCGGGGGACCCCAGCCGGGTAACTCGGGAGGAGAGACCGCTTATGTGCAGAGGCAGTGTCTATCTTTGAATAGCACCAAGCCTATCGTTCCTCCCCGGTACCGTAGTTCTCGGAAATGACCCAATGAATTTGGAAACGGTTTTGAACTCGGGGCAATGGCTAAGAGGGGGGGAAAGCACTCTATGGCAGGCCACCCGTCTGCGAGTGAAACAATCCAGAGAGATGCCACAAGAGTCGATGATGCAGAGCGAGGGGTTGATACGGATGTTGGCCTGTCTGGTTACATGGTTCTACCCAGCCACAAACTTGAACGAAACTGTCAATCGGCAACGCGTGTAGAAGCGAAGCCCCAAAGGGGCCCTCAGAGAGAAAAGTGCGTAAGGTTTTGTATGTAGGTCACCAAGGTGCCTGCGCGCAGTGCCACCCTTCAGGCCGACCACTGGACTGGCAGACAGTGACCATGGTAAAGTCACTTGCGAATCCCTTGTGCTTTTTCTGAATCTCTGTACGACCATCCTGCACCCGTACCCCCGGAGCACCCGTTGCTGGCAATCCGAATCCCGATGATATTCGCCACCGACGAGCACTTGCTTCAATGGGGCGTGAACTGAAATTCAATCATCGGAGCGATAGATGGCCTTCACTTCATGAAAAACTTGCTTCCCTATTCCCGACATGGTCGAATGAAATAGAAAAACGCGTGTCCAGAGGACAAGTCGCGCCGGTGGCGAACGGAGACTCTTGTATGTCAAGATGATTGTCTTCCACTATGTCTGTGGGCAGCGAGGCGATGCGGAGGGGTTTTGGCGTGCACAGTTTCGGAGCGCTGAGTGCGCAATGAGCAGTGCCTCAAGTGAGCGACGCGACTTGGGTGCAGACCGTTTCCGTATGTCGGACCTCGAAGAACGCGACCCTGGACAGAAAAACGATCTCAGCAGCCATCAGCTGGAAACCAAGGCAGTGTGACAAACAGGGTTCACGGACGCCTAAACTCACACTGCCCCTAGCAGGCCCAACTAAGACACGTTGAGAACGTTGACAAACCAGAAAACAGCTGTCATATGATGCACCTTATCACCAATGGTACGTATGCCCGTACAGTATATCCCCTGGGCCTGGATGAGGGATATCTCCGAATGGTTGACTGCTTCAGATCACATACATAATATTGTGATCAGGGAACCAAAACAAGGAGAGAGAGAGATCCGTACATAATATGGTTCCACTTGACAAAGTCGCTTGGCTGATGTGCGTCTGATTAGGGAAAAACATGCCGAGCTCGCGCGTGTGCGCTTGGTAATCTTAGTAATATCACATACCGGGCTACTTCTCGTCCTCGAGGGACATGGCCATCCGCAGAATGGTTTTGAGACCGGCCCGCGGATTCATCCGACTCAGGCGACACAACGCGCAAAGCTGGCTGACGCCCAACAGCAGGCCCGGTCGGGGCTTGTGACTCTGAATAATATTAGACTTCGTGATCCCGCACAGCTACGGGGCCGGCAGGGCCTAGGACACTCCGCTCACAGTCAGATTCCCGGCTGATTCAGAGTTCGATGGCACTCTTTTCTTTTCTTTGAGTGGCGCTGCAATGTACCTAGACTCGGCCTGAAGTCTTCAACCAACTTGGCGACGTACGCGCTGATCGGTTTTCAAAGCCTTGGCCCTGTTCAGCTTGGACGTTTTCTTGCGCTCGGACACATCAGGATGACATACTGGAGGGGTGGCCAGGCAGTGCACCAGCTGCGGCGCTGCCGTCATCATCGCACCTATACGACACTCGGCATCTTTCCTTCTCCCCCTCGTTCGACCTCGGCTGTTCCGATCGGACGTCCGACATCGGCGTGCGTTGACTCGCCCCCTCCCAATACTGAGTTAGCTATAGTACTTCTCCTCTCCTTGTTAAACCCTCAGAGAACGTGCTGTTGCCCACACGAGACTTCCTATCAGGAATATATATTAATGATTTGTTTTCCACATCTCTTTCGTCCCTGCTACAATAAATACTTTAAGCTGATTCTCACGTCCACCAATATCTACGATGAGCTACGCTACAGGAGTCAAACATAGGTAAAAAAAAAGACTAACAAATAATAAAGACGAGAGCGGTGCACGCAAGAGTATACGAAAGGGCGGGTAGATAGTGGGATCGTGCAATCAATGTTGGCACAAGTGGTAAGTGAGACGTGGGGAATAGGTACGGATGAAGAGAGAACAAGATGAAAGCAGAAACCGCGAGGCGTCCCGTGCATAGGGTAGTCAAGTAAAAGTGAAGTCGAGAATACAGTGTGACATTATCTTGCTGAGGATCAGATTATACGGGTAGACATTGTGTGAGTTGCGGTAGGACGGATGCATCAACGTGACCAGGTATCAGACCATTACACTCATTCCGGGCCATGGTTTCTCTTCAGTCTTCGGAATCGGTAACTTTTCCGTGTCCTTTGCAGCATCTAAAATCCGCTGGCATTCGGCTCCACCCTCAGAACGTACTGGCAACATCGACGATTAGTATTCATCATGCGCAGAGAAAGGACACCCACAATGTCGGTTCAGAGCATCCATCCGAGCAAACGTCTTGTTGCACCCGTCGCAAGTGAACGGTCGGTAGTTGGAATGCAACTGCTCATGGCGTTTACAGTCATGCTGTCGCGCAAAGCCCTTGCCGCAGCCGGGCCACTTGCACTGAAATGGACGTTCTTCGTTGTGGGACCTCATGTGACCTAATAGGTTGGTTAGTATGAAGTAATGTAGCACGTTGAATTAAACATCGCACCCTTCAAGTTGAAGCTTCTCGTGAACGTACTGCCACAGCCTGGCACAGGACACAAAAAGTTGGCATCCTGCTTCCTGCGACGATGACTTGCGCCTGCCGTACGCTCGCTCGTTACCGTCTGTTTCGAAACGGTGATCACAGCGCCATTGTTGGGTTGCGGAACATCTGGGCGGAGCATCGTGGGTTGTCTGCTAGTGAGCGCAACGTTGGGAAGGTCTTCGTAACGGACGCGTGGACTCGCAGAGGGACTCGGATATGGGCTCGGACGGGTGGAGGACAATGCGCTCCAGGTTCCCTCTCCACGAGATCCAGAGGAAGCTCTACGAGAGTGACCGCCAATGGCAGGAATTCGTTCCTGTGGGTACAAGAATTGGCGGTTGATAAAGTCCTGCTGGGACGAAGGAGGGTAGAGTAGCGAGGAGGTCATATCTTCTGAGCGCGACAGGCGATTGTGTCCTAGACGACCTCTATCAGAGTTGGCTCGACGAAGACTGATGGCGGCAGGGTCGTCGGGGTTAAGGTAGGGCGAAAGGTTGTTGAGTGACGTGGGATTGAAGTTGAATTGAGGAATGGTGGCGTTTGAGAGATTGAACGAGGACTGGGTAGGGCCGGCGCTGGACGAGTGTTGCTGTTGTTGTTGTGGAAGGACTTCGTTGAGGCTGACGGTATGGGTTGTATCGTCGAGGGCAGAACCTTCAAGTGCGCTGAGTTGGTCTGGAGTCATAAGAGAGGGATTCCAGAACTGAGGACGCAGCGAGGAAGCGGTATCGGACTTGCTGCGAGTACGAGGGGGGCCGTTTGGAAAGAGGAAGTTGGTATTTGTACCATCGGGATGTACTTGGGGACCGAGAGCGGACAGCCCCCTATGAGAAGAGTGGCTGTGAGTAAAAAGCTGTGCGGCCTGTTCGAGGAATTGTGGTACCCCGAGAGATTGGGGGGCCTCGGTTTGTTGAATTTGTTGTTGCTGATCCCATGGGGGTGTTGACGCCTGTTGCTGTGGCCCGCCTTGCGACGAACCTGTTACGGCGGTAAAACGGAGAGAACAAAAAGGGTAGGAATGAATTTCCAAAAATAAAGATGATGATATGAATGAACTTGCCTTGATGGAGGGTCTCTAGGGTGGATTGGAAAGGAGCGGCTTGTGAAGCCGCTCCGCCACCGCTTATGGGAGTAGCGGGAACGATGTGAAGCTGCGGACCGGAGGAGACGAAACCGCCGTCGCCATCTGGTGCATTGATCATGGGGGCCTCCTGAGGGAATAATGAAGGGCTGCTATCTGGGATGAGGAGCTGAGGGGGAGACTGGGCTTTTCGTGGAGGAGACAGGGTTCTCTCGCCTGGTAGCTGATTGTGTCGCCAATTAGGGGATTCGAAACGCAGGTTCTCAAAATTGTGGGAGACGTCGAGGTGTGGGGACGAGTGTGGGAGGATCTGAGGGTTTGAGGAGACAGAAGAGGCACGACTGCGGGGACGTCCCTCTCCGTTGCTGGAAGGAGAGCTGTGATCGTATGAACGAGGTGAGTGTTGGTCGATCGGTGCGGGGGTGACAGAGACGGATACGTGAGCGGCGGCGGGGTCAAGGTTGGTCATGAACTCGCCGTCAAAGACGAGGAGACCAGTCGAATTTGGGGGGTCGTATTCGGAGGGATCATAGTCCTCGCGAGGGGCTAGACCGTCGAGACCATCGCCGAGAAGGGTGAACGTTTCTGGGCCATCCGGGTCGTAGCTGAGGTCAGAATGACCGGAGTAGGGCGAGTTTTGATAAGATCCATTGTAGGAGGGGGTGTGGGGGAAGGGAGGGGACTGGAGATGGCTGAATTCATACGAGTCGAAGGGGGAAGGTGCACCGATGTTGATGGGCTTGTTCGAAGGGCTCGACGAATGGTAGTCCACGTCAGAATAGTGGGATGTATCTGCCTGGAGAAGGGCCATTGGCAGGAGAATCGATGTCAGGGACGGGGAGTAGGGAAGAAGGGGGGAAGGAGGAGGAGGAGGGAGGAGGTGAAAGGGACGATTAAGCGCGCGGGGGGGGGGAGGAAGGCCGGGTGAGAACTTGGTGCTGCCAAATGGCCATTAGTTTCGGCTTTTTAACAACTCCGCCATCGTTCCTCCGACGGATGGTAAGAATTACCCTTCACCCACCAGTGGTCCCGTCTCGCTACTTTCTCGGTGCGAGGAGTCGCCGTCGCCGGTCACTCTATTCGCAGCTCACTCAGAACGAAGAGGCGGACGAGGACGAGGACGATCTGGCCATCGCGCCATCTCACCACCGCGGGCCATCCCGTATGTTCTTTTGTTTCGTCGTGCTAATAGTAATCACGTGATCTCCGCTCAATCTCAGCGACTAACCTTGTCCCTTCTCTTCCGCTCCAGCTTTGCGGGTTCGCCAACGTAATGAGTGACCGCGTCTCAGTCAGCCGCTGATGCACGCGCGCCCGAGAACATCGTGACACGTATCACTCACATTTATCGTCCTCTCTGCACACCCGCGAAAGTGTTTTTCTGCCGTGCCATGCAATCGCCGGTTTATTTGCTTCCGATAGCGGCGCCACTCTCTTGATCGACCCAGTCGCCGTTGTAATCCCGTCTCTCAATCCTCCCCGCCAAAGTGACCGCAGCAATCTTGGAGGTCCGTCAAGAGCGTGGACCGACGTGCCCGCCCGAATCATTTGATCGGAACCCGTCTGCATCGCCCTTTGTCCCTCTCTTCAAAGAGATTTGTCCAGCTCCGATTTAGATTTAGGAGCCACCTAATTTACCCGCACTGCTTCGTCGCATGCGCGAGTGCTGATGTCAATGTGACCCGGCGCGTTAATGAAATTGGGCTGTGTACATCTTGCCTCCCCTTCCCTCAGGCCGCTGCATCTGATACCCGGCCATTTCTCCCGCGTGGGTTTCCTGTGTCTCGATCCCTCGACACGCCACCGAGCGAGCCACCGCCCCCCGAACGATCCACCAGCGTCGGTCAGCGCTCCCTTCTCTAATCGCTGCACGTCGCCCCCTGGCTGACGCCCGTGGTTCACCCACGAGCACAATCTGACAACACCTGCCCAATTTCATTCGTCGAGCGATTCCATAATCGACCGTCGTGTATCGTTACGATCAAACCTGATGTCCTACTGGTGGGCCACAGGATTGAACACGCTCCAGTCGGAGCGACGCCCTCCCTTTCTCTCTTCTTTCCTTGCAGCTGGACTCGGCGACATTCCAACAGGGGCTGCCGTGACGGACGTGCGAAGAGTTGCGTGAGCTGACGGCAAGAAGGAGCGACGTTGGCGCCCGGGCACCTACCACACACCGGTCCTTGGAGCGCGGACGCTCGGACTCTTGGCCTGAGAATTCTCTCGAACTGACCCAAGTGCTCGGAGATGAAATCAGTTTCAATCCTCCCAGCTGATATCATGGCATCTCGAGATCGATTGGGCTGGCGTGATCGGCCATCACACAGAGGGTCGTTTAAACGCTCTTGAGCATCAAGATGGCCCATCAGCGCAGCCCTGATGGCGTGTTGCGATGAGCGATTTTCAAGGATTGAAAAACCCCTGCAAAGTTTCGTCATCACAAGAAGCGGTGCGACCATGTTTTCGGTCCAGAGGTCTGTCCCGTCCCGCAGGTGAATCACTCACTGCAAGTGCCGTCCGATCTTCTACTTTGAAGCCATTATCTCGTCTGTACAACCACACTGAGGTTTCCCCAGCACGCATCGTGCGTTGCAACTCCATGTATGCTATCAGCGCATCCCTGCTCAGGGGATCAAGGTTCGATGCGTCCTCGTGGCAACCACGTTCGACCCAGTCACACCACGTACGCCCCCCCATCCCCGTCCTCATTCCCATCACCCCTTGTTTTGGTATCATCCGACACGCGCGATCCTGGTTCCTAGTCTCTCATACTCACGAAACAGAGAGCAGTGATGAGTCTTGATGGAGGCACACACTGCCCAGGGATCAGCAGTACTGCCTAGCAGAGCTTAGTTACCTGCTGCCCTCTCATGCGGTATGTGATCGACTTCTTTTCCTTCTATTCTGTGATCGCGTGAATGCATGAGGATGCCACGCACCGTCGGTGGGTGTCTTGCCGGTCTTATCAGTCTCCTCGAGAGTCAGCTCGGGATCAAAATGTTTGGAGGTTTCCAGTCACCAGGCTCTCACGTCCACATCCTCTATGTTCCGTTGACAATGACTGAATGATCGCAAGCGTGGTCTACACTTATAGTAGGCACTCAAATCTTGTCGCTTACACACTTCTTACTGCCCACTGCTTGAATTACCGGATAGAAGCCATCGGCATCCAGAAACGGCCCGCATGTCCATTGCAAAGGAGCCACAGGGGATGGAGTTTAGTTCTCAGAGTAGACGAGACTGCTGGTTTCTCATTTCACCAGGATTTCGTGGCACGGCAGGGGTGGAAAGGTATGTCAACTGGAAGTGCCGGTCGCTTTTCAGGCCAGTTCTACATGACTTATCGTCGCCCTCCGTTCAACGAAGATAATTTGGGCGGACACCCTGGTGGACTTGGACTGTATTCGCCCGTTGCCACAAGCAACTGGATCGAGTGTCAATCAAACAGAGCGAGTCTACCCTGATTTCTGAGGGGTACGACTGCCCTTCGGGTTTGTATATTTTTTGAGAACACATATGGGCGTATTTGAATGGGCATGCGAACAACGCGCTTAGTAGGTAATAATAACGGTAATCGTGGTGCTAACACAGTCGATGCGTCCAGGACAGAGAGTAGTGAATGACTGGGCATGTGATCCAAAATAATAGGCATGCACATATTTTTTTGAATAAATAAATTTAATCACCTGGTACTATCTGTCGAAAAAAAAACACTCGAGGCGGTGATTTGGATACAGCATCAGGCGATTTATGGTGAATAGGGTGGAGCGAGCGCACAAAGTCAAAACGTCGCGGAACACCCCGGTCCATCGCCATATGAACGACCCTCGGAGCCGTGCACTGCTCAAGGTGTTGATATAATAGGTGACACTATGAGATCCACCCTTGTGCCGATGGAAAACTAGCTGGAGCCTCGTTTGGACGTCCCCTGGTTTGATAGGGCTCCTCCGATATGACGTGTATCTAGATTCAAAGGTCATTTTCTGATATGACAAGGTGACCTACTAGGGGTAACGAAAACGAACAAGAGAGGGATAGGGATACGCTAGTCAAATTCCTGAGGCAAGACATGTTACTGAGATCAGAACTGGTTCAAGTACCGTCTAGATCTGGATCCATCCGTACAGTCAATGGCACATACGCGTTGACATACCGATGGGGTTAGGAACGACACGATGGATGTCACGATATCCATAGAATGGTTCCTGATCTAAGTTAGCGCAGACAACGGCCCGGGCCGGATATTGATTCCGAAGTTGGTTTGTCATCTTCTGCCAAACGAACGACCTTGTCACACACTACGCATATGTCGATGCATTACAAGAACCTATTGCATATTCACAGGGCAAGTATTGTTATCAAACGATGTGCTCACCATCACCGACTGGATCCGATTGGTTAGCACATAGCTACGGTTACTTGTCAAGTTCTATCTATTTGGCATCAGATTCATTTCTGACAGACTGCGCAAACGTCACGAGCGAGCGTGAGTAATAAGAATAACTCGAAAAATATCGCAGGACCCGAGTCCAAGACACAGACTACTGAGCTTTCACAAACCAGTGGCACTGTACCATTTTTGCTCATTCTGCGAGATCTAGAGGCAGCTCGCGATTGCAACGAACGGAATGCATCGTTGGATCCATCGAAGTACGCCCCGCCTTGTCCATAAATGCGACGATATACGCTGAGCTCCAAACTTGGACTGTACCATATGCCAATGCAGAGCCGCCGCGGCGATCGGGTATCACGCGTCTGCAAGACCATCGCATCCGGACCCTTGACGACTTGATTGTGTTGCTATACAGGCCTGTGCAAGAGTGGGATAACAAGTAGTCAGTGACATTGATATAGACTAGCCGTCAGTAGCGACCACGGTGATTGGTGTATTAACAGCGCGTTGGGGTGCACTATTATGATGCAACACCGGTGTCCACCGCCACACTAGAGAATCTGGAGACTCGCAGGGACTGACTAACTGCGTACATCTTCGATTGGCAACAAGTGGTGGACTCTAGGCCACGCAACGTTGTTCGTATGCCCAAGTGATGAGCCGATTGTGATGATGAATAAGTATGAATGGACGCACACTTTTATATTTCATTTTGTTGCAAGTGCCCCGCACGGCCGTGTTGTCCGATTGAAGGTAGCGGGGAATACCAAACATGGTGTGAAAAGAAAGAGGACCCGCGACTGCTTTTCGACGGGCGCCAGTTTGGTACATTTCATGACGTGGGCCAGTAACTGATTTGGCACGCGGAGCATCTTTCCCTCCACTTTTTCCCCCTTTCCGTTGGCAAGACTTGACCGACCGAGGCTCGAACAGGTGACGGGCAAAATTCAAGTTTGGTCGCGTGTGGGTGACCTAGCGAATGAATCCACTAATCATGTGAGGCCAAGAACGGAGCAGATGCATTGTGGAGACAAGATGAGTCGGACGGCGAGCGAATGCGACCGCTGCACAAGTCAGGCGTGTGTATATGGCGATGTCGACGAGTACCGGTGCCTATCACCGTCCGAATTGCGATCAAATGTCCGGGCTTTCTGTCAACCTTGAGATGCGTTCAGAGTCAAGTCTGGTGTTCATGAGACCTTGAAAGTTTGTACGGCTCATACTGCATTTCGCTCTGACCAACATCGTTACTTCTAGCTCGCCGCGAGTACAGGCCTATCAACATCGAGCGCTCGTGCTAGCGAGGAATGCCGTCTGCCTGATCTTACAGGTGCATCCTGACCTTGGTGCCTAGCGCCAATACAGAAATTGCTAGCGCTGTACAGACGGACCGCGTGTCACCTTTAGGTATGCAACGCGCCCCTGCCAGAGCTTGGATTCTCATCCGTGTTGCCCCCCTCGCCCCGAGGTTTCCATGACGGACACAAATGGGATTCTGAGCTTCTGAAACGACCCAGCTTGCTACCTGGTCACTGCACCACGCCGTTCGTCTCTCTCTCCGTTGTTTTGGGTCAGAGCATGCCCAGTCGCTTGAGGGGCATCGCCGTGTGCACATAACGAATTCTTTGATGAACACGGTTTCGCGTGCGCCTGCTTCTCGCGCGCATGGGTGCGTACCGTACCTTGTTGCCCGTGGAGACGCCGTCCCCGATTTAACCGCATCCTATGGTCCGTATCACGGCCATGAGGTGTTTAGGTGGAGAAGGAGGCACCTGGACCAGTCTCTTTCGGTACCTGACAACCGCACGACTCGCCAGAACGAGGTGATGCTTTGTGAGCATATGAGTGACTCCCGTCCTCGTCCTTTCTTTTTTCGTGTTCTAGATAACGAATTATGAATCACCCCATGGGAGTGCTACTCCTTTGGAATGGCATGCGACAATCGTTCGGACTGCATAGAGTACGACACATCTGAGATACCCTTATTGCTTCTGAGTAGCCATCTTCTTGCCTTGCAGCGACCGATGTAAATGATTATTGATTAATGATGAACGAGCGACAATTGGTATATGGCAAGGTACACATACAAATTAAGCAACAGCAAGGACAGGACGAACATTGTAGTGAGCATACACACAAAAAGCAGAGGAAAGAAACAAGGAAAAAAGGAGTGGGTGATAACAGAGTATCGAACCCGTCCTGCGGGCCATAAGTTATTAAAAGCAAAAATTGCGGTGCCTAACCTCATTCAGGCTATCACTTCGGAAAAAAAAACGAAAGAGGTGTGGAAGGCCACGCCGCTTCCTCACCCCGATCATGAAGAGGACCAGGCCACGGCTTGCACTGCTTCGTCGTCCGCTTCCGCTCGTACTTCTTCGACTTCTACAGTGTTGGCTAGTTTCGTGGCGTGCTCCTTCTTACATGACGCCTTGCTGTTCAAATGCCTCTTCAATGCGTCGCATCGCGTGTACGACTTGCCGCAAGCCAAGCAACTATGTGAAGGCGCACGATGGCGAAGGGATTGTTGATGTCTCTGGAGGTCGCCCGCAGAAGCACAGACTTGGGTACAGCCATCCAACAAGCAGGGAAACAGTTTGGGAGACCTAGGTGGGACAGCGGCGGTGTTTGGTTGGGGTAACACCAGGGGAGAGGCAATACCGGGTGATGTGATTCGAATTTGTTTCATTTGCTGAGCAGTAGCAGTGATAGATGAGACAGGTGGACACGACGACGTCGCCATGTCGCTTCCAGGTGGCGAGCAACGTGCTGAAGCATTATCTTGCTGGTCTTCTGTTGCATGATACGCAGTGATACTCTTGCGGCACTGCCCATCATCTGCATGCGTCTTAGGCCTCTTGATGCCTCTATTCGGAAATCCACTTTTCCCTCCCCTTCGACGTTTTCCCGGGTGCTCCTCGTCCGATGAGGGAAGGGGAGTCGCAGAATGATTCCAGCCTGGGCTGAGACTCGTTTGGTGGTTGACATCATCCGAATCATCAACGTTTACATGAGCGAGACTCTGGTTGTTGACGGCCACTAGAGAGGGACGCTTGCGCGGAATCAGCCACTGAGAGCCAGGACCTGAACGGGGGATGGGGGTGGCATTCCAGTCGTACCCGCCATCAGTGTCCATGTCGGTGTCCGAATCTGTGTCGGTGTCGGTGCTCGAATTGAAGTCGGCATCATGAGAATCGATTTCAGACACTGCTCGGGGTGCTTGCAAGGAAGGCCGCGACACGAATGGACGAGACGCGGCAACTGCACCGTCGAGGGTGTTGTCGGAGTCGTAATCGAAGAAGATGCTATTGCCCGAGCGAAAGGAAGGACCGATTGAAGTGGCATCTATTGTAAGTTTGCGATGAGGATCGTCGAAGTCGGCCTGTGCGTCTGCGAGGAAGCGTTTTGCCATTTCGTCGAGGCGCTCCTTGGATGGAGGCGGCAGGCTGGTGTCAATAGGAGGTATGTACGGGACGAGCGTGTTTACTTCGCTCGGAGTTACGCCGACCGCGCCACGTCTGTCTTCGTAGGACGATCGACGTGGCCGCCACTCTGGTAAATGGGGTGAGATTCCCATGTACTCTGGTGAATTACCGGAGAGCTTGGCGAGTGAACGGGGACGCTCACGTGGGTTGAGGATCAGAGGGCGGGGGGTGGCCCAGGAAGGATCGACGGAGACGTGCGTGACTTGATATCGATGATCATGGGAACGTGCGACGGTGTCGTAAAGCTAACATCGGGGAGGGGGGGGTGTCATGGGGAAGGCTGGGGAGAGGGAGAAGGGTACGCACTCTGTGGGGTGGCACTGGAGGAAGAAGACGCGGGGCCAGGGAGGGGTCAAAGTAGTTTTCGAGAGGGCGGTCGTATCCAACGGTACCATCGGGCGCGGAGACGGGTAAAACGAACTTGAAGGGACGCTCTGGACGGGCGGGGAGAGCGGAGGAAGGGGAAGTGGCCTGTTTGAGATTCATGAGGATGAAAAAGGAGAGGAGCGATGGGGAATGAGAGGTGATGGAGAAGCAGCACCTAGATTATATGGACGACAAGACATGTGGAGTGTGGACGAGTGAACAATGCTGGGAAAAGCGGATGTGTGAGTGGTGCTAAAGGACGCTTTGACGTTGAAGAGTGGAAGGTCCAAAGAGAACGTACGGAGAAAAAGCAAAACCAGCTGGCAGGACCAGCACTGGTTTTTGTGAACAACTTGTTCGCGAGGCAACTGGACGGCGACCAATAGTCACGTGGCCTTATTGTCGATCGACATATTTAAACAACACACACAGGGGAACCCCGTCGTCATGTCGTTCCCCTTCTTCTTCCTCTCCCTCCTCTTCTTTCGCTTTCATCTCGTCGCTGGCCATGCTGGTCCGTATCCTAGTCCTCCTGCTGGTCATCGTTGACACCTCAGATATACAGCGCTATGGCATCCTTCCATGTTCGGCTTCAACGTTACCCGCCAGACCTTTGATTACGATAACCGGCCCGTCGTGCCCCTCATGCACATGACCTTCGAAAAGTGGTGGTTTCACAACCACCTCGCCTACCCCCCGCATCCTCAGGACGTATTTGATCTTCCCGCAGGCCACAGTGTCACCACAGAGATTGGCTGCAACAAAGGTGCCACCACCTACTACGCCAGCTCGGAAGGCGGCAACGTCCAGGAACCCAACGACCCCAACAACGTTTGTCCGGGTGCGCCAACTTCCGAGTACCACACTACAGGCATAAGTGACGTCAAGGGCTGCTCGCTGGCCATCGCCTACAAGAGTGACGTCTCCGAGGTACAACCAGCCGACTTTACCATCTTCAGCGTCAACCAGACCTGCGTCTGGAATAGATACACCGACTTCAGCGTCCCGGACAGGATGCCCCCTTGCGACAATGATCTCTGCATCTGCGCCTTCTTCTGGATCCACTCTCCTGACAGCGGTTCAGAGCAGAGTACGCACCGCTCCCTGCCATCCTTATCTTCTCCTTCTCCTGACCTCTACGCGCGTAGTGTACATGAACGGGTTCCAGTGTCGCATCACCAACTCCACTTCCAACGTCCCCCTCGCCACGCCCAAGGTCGCCCGTCGCTGCGGCGCAGATCCGGCCAACGGAAAGCTGAAAGCCGTCCCTGGAAACTGTACCTATGGCGCCAAGCAACCCCTCTATTGGTTTCAAGCAGAACAAAACAACGTGAGCGTTCCTTCCAAACGTTTGCATTCGACCCCCCCTCATCTCTCGCGCGCCAGATGTTCGAAGGAACTTATTCCCCTCCTTTCTACAACGATCTCTACAACTTCCTTGACGGCGCTCAAGAAGACATCTTTCAAGACTCATACTCTGACATTCCGGTCCCCGGGCCCAATCAAACCGCTCTTCCCGTACTTAATACCTCTGGTCACTCCTCACCCTCCACCCCCTCTGATAGCAACAGCAACACGACCACCCCTTCCTCGATTGCACCGGCCGATGCGACTTCGTCGTCTGGTACGACTTCCAATGGGCCCGCTTCCGGTTCACAATGGTGCGCATCCTTTCATGTCTTGTCTTACCCATCCTCTCTTGACCCATCTTCTACCCTCTCAATCTCAGTAAACGTACCTCCAGCGCCTTTTCTCGTCGCCGCAATCCCGCTGAGCGGAGGACGCCCTTCACACACAAAATAGCCGGCATGGCCCGGCGTGGTCAGACGCTCGACGCAGAGAAGAGGTCCGATATCTGGAAACCATTCTAGGCCTGATGCTATTTCGGGCTGATGCTTTGTCTCGCTTATTGTCCTCCGTTCATTCTTTACCCCGTCATACCCCCGGCTTGCTACGGAGGTAATTATCTCTGGGAGCCGTTTCCAAGCTCGATGCTTCTCGGGCTGGTGCCTTTTTTTTTTGTCCCGGCTGTTGTATGTATTATATCCACTCCTTATACCCACTCCATGGTTCTGCAGGCTTTGGAGCCCTAGTCACGCTTGACGCGTGTGCTTGGCTCGTCCGGTCTTTTTTCCTGGTAGCAGTTCAAATGTGATGTGTTTCGAACAAGCATCGTAGCCTTGGATACCCGTCTCCTCCAGGCCCATGTGCCAGTACGTACATTGGGACCTAAAGACCATGTGGACACGATGACCAGCAACAGAAAATGAAACCAGCGCGCTCGCATTTCAGATGATGAGCGCCTCGTCCACGCGTGTCTCCATAGAGGGTGCACACTTGCCGCTTCGACCTCGTGCGTCCTCCGCTGCCCGGCGCTTCAGCACCTCCACGCTCGGTGCGCGCCGTGCTCCCAGCACCCATTGCCCTCCCGGCGCGTCCTGCATGCACCTCACCCACAATGGACCTTCAAACAGCCATCGGACGTCCTCGAGCGGCAGTCCCGTTGTTTCCGGCACTCCCACCCACGCCCACAGTGCCATCACAGTCCCTGCAACCCCAAAGATAATGTACGTCCCCCATCTGATCCGCACAAGCATGATTGGCGTAGCCTGCGCAATCACGTACGTGAACACCCACGTCGTCGCGGTTGCGAGCGCCATTACCGCTGGCCTGAGGTGCCCAGGGGCGACCTCAGACGCGAGCACCAGCGGCGTAAAGCCCCAACCAAGGCAGAAGGACACACCAAAGAGATAGACAGCGGCGAGGGTGACGTACGTCGCTGCCACGACGTTCTTCCCAGGGTGGACAGCGGTGTAGCCCCCGATCCAGAACATCATTAGGCCCTGTGCAACGCCACCGTAGATGAGTGTGCGTTTACGGCCCCAAGATTCGATAACGAATGCCAGCACAAGGCAAGTAGTGGCAAATTTGACAACACCATAGATGCCGGTCGCGAGAAGTGACGATGTTGTATTCGAGAATCCGAGCGAAGCGAATATCTGGGGGGAATAGTAGTTGATCGCGTTCGTTCCGGTCCACTGCTGGAAAAAGGTGAGGAGTGACGGGATGAAACAGCGAAGCAAGATGATCCTGTTCTCGCCCATTAAGCGACACTGTGTGAAGAGACTGAGCTTATGACGGCCCACAAAATCTGCGCGAATTTCAGACAGAGTCAATTGAACCGCAGACGAAGAAGGGTCTGTGCGTGCAATATAGGCGAGAGATTTTGTTGCATCTTCATAACGCTGTTTCTCGACCAGCCAGCGAGGTGATTCAGGCTGGAAGAACATAAAAAAAAAGAAAAGGAGCCCCGGGATGATCTGGACGATGATAGGAAGGCGCCATTGTATTTCTCCAACAGGGATCTGAATAGATACGCCATAGTTGACCCAGACTATCAGTGAAACATGAGATAGCTGGTGCCAAAGGGAAATCGAAAGCACTTGCAACTCAACATATTCCCCAGTCCGACTGCCACTTCGATGCTGCCCGTACAGCGTCCACGAATAGACCGTGGTGCACATTCAGACACGTAGGTCGGAACGAGAGCGGCCATCAACCCGACACCAACACCACCAAAGAACCGACCGAAATAAAAAAGTTTGAGTCCAACAGCTCGCGAGCTACCAAGGCCCACGACCGACTGTACCACGCTTCCTATGAGGAAGATGATGGCAGAAGCAAGCAAGGACGGTTTCCTTCCATAACGATTTGCAAACCAGGTGGACGCTATCGCTCCAAAGCTGCAAGGAGGCGTCAAGCTGACACCCGCTCCTTGAAGACAAAAGGACTCACAATCCGCCCGCTTGAAGCACAGAGACGATGTTGCCACTGAACGCAGCACGCGCAATAGCCGACTCCTTGTCAAGGCCAAAGTACTGTTGAAACGAAGGGAGGGCGAGGACACCGCCGATCAGCCCAATCTCCCATCCAAAGCAGACGTACCCCGTCGTCGCAGCAAAAGCAAGGAGGTATGCATTACGATAGCGGATAAGCTCGTCAAACTCTTTCTTCAAGTTCATGCTTGGTCAGTAAATAGAACTGGGCTTTGGAACAAGTTGTACGGCCTAGTAATGGGATGCGCCTATCGTCCATCACAACTTATAGGTTTGCAGAATATCCACTCGGGGACAAGACCCCGCCACATTTGCAGAGTCGGAGCGTGCATGTGACGCACACGGTCACCAATGGATAGCCGTGTTCTTGTTCTCATTGTGGAGGTATACTTAGTACTAGGTCCACCAGGTGACTTAATGCTAAATTCAAGTTTGCCAAGCGACCAAGAACTGGCAAGTTTGTACCCGAATATCCCTGAAGCTTCAAGACCCGAGGCCTCATGTCGAAAGAGAGACTGGTCGGAGATTATCGTGACGATGGGCAAAAGTTGAACGATAATGAGGAACACAAGCTACTATTTTCTTGAAGTTAAAAATCTGGTCACAGTTTGAACTTCGCCGATCAGCGTGCCCATTCACAAGGCACGCATGGGAGTATATCTCGATCATTGGCTTTGCTCAAGTATGTACAGATTAGCTGCGGTACATTCCAAGCACGAAGAAAACGAGCTAGATTAAACAAACACTAATTCGACCCCGCCGGTCGTAGAGCAAACGGAAGCGACGACGATGGCTTGACGGGTTCTACTGGCTTCCACTCAAACGGTGATGGCTGCGTCAAGATAACCGGGCTCGCAGCCTTCTTGAGTGTGATCGGTTTTTGGTGGTGTTTCACCCCACCGCGGTTCCTCGTCGGTGTGATCTCGTGCGGAATGGGGCTCCCAAGTTCCGCCGGCGGTGGCGGCGGCGTCCAGCTCAGTAGCGAAGAAGGGAAACTCATCGGCGTGGCTGGTGTGGCGAGCACGCCATCGAGCGTTTTCCCATCCAGTGTCTTTACATCCTGGACCATCATCGCCTTCTGTGGCGTCTGGTAGGTTGTTGGAACGGACGAGGCGGTGACCGTCGTGTTCAAAAGCGGTTGGGCTCTCGAAGCTAATATTGCTTTCTTCAACTTCTGTGCGGATCGTTCTGCGTTCAACGCAGCTGCCGTGGTGATGGCAACATTTGGGGCAACGTTCACAGGTCGTTTCCGCGATGACACAACAAGCTGATCCTGAGTGCCCACACCTCTCGAAATCTCCAGCCTCGCCATGCGATGTCGTAGCTCGTTTATCTCTTGCCTTTGTTGACCAATGGCGATATCAATGTTACGAAAGGTGCGATTCACTGTGTCCAGAGAAGGTGGCCTATAATATAGCTGAGAAAAAAGATGTCGGTGGATTTAGCTCAAAAGAATTCTTGCCTTATACTGGGCCTGCCTGTCCTTAGTTCGTTAATCCTCTTCTTTGACGCCTGCAAGTGGTCTTCGAGCTTCTGTACACGATCTCTGATTGCCTAAGGGGCCAGTCGGAATGGCTCAAACACTCTTCAGGCATTCAGAGCTCACCCGTATTTTCCTCCGTAGTTGTGACTGTGTCTCTAAATATTCTGGGGCGAGCGTCCGTATTTTAAGCATTTTCGCAAGCTCAGCATCTGTTTTGGCCTTGTTGAATCGCATGATTTCCTCCTTCCTTGTGTTTACTAGAAATCGTCAAGCCAAAGTGACAACAACAACTGTTCAAAACCCACGCTTCAGCATGTTACTCTCCAACTCTTTCATGCGTGATGACATTCGCTGCAACTTCAGCTCTTTGACATCCGCCTGGACGTCCACCAGTATTCTCCCATATTTCTCGATGTCACCGAAAACCCACTTACAGGGGTCACCGAGATCCGCCTTCTGATGGACCACGCTGGAAGTCTTCCTTAGTTCTGTTGATTTCGATGAAACTGCTTCTGAGAGCTGCTTCAGCTGTAAAATGGCTCCAATGTTGGACAAATATCATCAAGGAGAGGAAAAGACTCACATTTCCCCATTCCTTGTCGAGGCTTTCCAGAAGGAGAAGACATTCTGTTTGCATTCCTTGTTCCGGCGTCGACACTGGCGTAGGAGCTGGTGTTGGTGTCTTTGACGGTGGTGGCGTCGAGCTGGAACTACCCCGAGCACTTGGTGTTGCAATGCTCGGCTTGAACAAAGGGTGATTACTTGGGAATGTGAATTGAGGGGCTGAAGCGCCAGGAGTGAATGTTGTCGCAGCAGCAGGCTGCGCGGCCGTAGAAGTAAAAATAGAGGGCGTGGCTTTATTCTCTGCAGGAGGGAACGACGTCATAAAAGCAGGGGTAGTCGCAAGTGGAAAAATATATGATGCAGGCTTCTCTCCGGGAGCAGGGAACAACGATGGGACAGGGGGCGTCACTGGGCCAGTGGAGTCGGCATTCGTGGGCTGTGCAGGTAGAGGGAGAGAGGGAGTCCATTGACCAGAAGTTGGTCTGGGTGTAGCCGGCTGCAAAACCATCACTGGTGGTGCCGACTTGGAAGCAGGTGAGGGTTTCTCGCCTTCACCTTCGAGGTTGATGGATGTACTTGCAAGTGGGGAGCTGCGTACAGGGCGGTTGTTCGTACGGGATGTCAGAGGGAAAATAGTCGGTGGAGGAGTGACCTTCAGTGTGGGCGCAGGGATCTGAACCGGTGTCAAAAGTGTATCTTTGACAGAAGAGCAAGGGGGTGTCGTGACAAGGTCTCTAACGGGAGACACCCGAGGGACGGAAAAAAGAGAGGGGATCCGAGGCGGTGACACGCTTGAGCTGGTTGCATCATCTCGAGCATCCTCCACAGGAGAGTCGGGGGGTGTTGTGCTGAGATCTCCTCTTAGAAACACCTGAGTAGCTGTAGAGGGCGAGCCCGCCTGGGGTGGTGATACACTCGAAATAGCTGCATCGTCTCGAGTATCCTCGTCAGAAGAGCTATGGGAGGTTGCATCGTGATCTCTCAATGGAGATACCCGAGCAGCTGTAGAAGGCGAAGGTGTTCGAGCCAGCGAGGCAAAGGCAGTTTCATTGTCTTGGGACTCAGTACCATGGATGGAGGAAATCCCAAACAAAGGCTGAGTAGAGCCTACTTTTGGAGGCGTCGAGGTTGGGGTACGTGGCAGCGCTGATAGAGTGAAAGCAGACACACACCTAGAGTCGATTGGCTGAGGTGCAACGAAAGGCGAATCCTCGTGTGATTCATCAAAGATGGGAGAGGCAGGCCTAGCGAAGGCAGAAGGCGTGGTTTGTAAGTTGCTAAAAGCACCAGTAGAAGGACCAGGCGTGGAACTCGAAAAAACAGACGGGTCGGCAGTCTTTGATGGGGTTGCCGAGGGTGTCGTAGATTCAGACGACTCGGTGATTCTTTTGATTGCATCTGTCGTAACTTCCGAAAGCCTCGACTCTGATGGTTTGGATGAGTCGCTCGTGGCCCAAACTGGTTTTGCTGAAGGACCATTCTTGGATGCTACCACAGCGAATGCACTCTGGGCACCAGATGCGAACGCACTGAAACCGAATGTGGCACTCGTAGCGGGTTGATGGGAGCTGGAAAAGGGAAAGGGTTTGGCAGACTGGCTTTTCTGATCAAAACCAGTGAATGTTCCAAAACCAGTGCCAGGTTTAGTTAGACCACCATCTGCGGGTTGTTCACCCAGGAAAACAGGGAGGCTAGTTTTGCCAAAGACAGGAGGATTTGAAACAGTGCCTTGCACCTCAGGACGCATCGAAGACACCCCAAAAGTAGGTTGAGTAGAGCTGACTTCCGAAGGTGTCGAAGCTAGGGTACCAGACGCCGATGATAAAGCGAAGGCCAACGCAGGTTTAGACTCCGATGGCTTGGGAGCAAAGAAGGGGGAGTCCTTGGGTAGTTCACCAAAAACGCCAGAGGCAGGTTTGATGAAGGCCGAAGGCATTGTCTGTAAACTGCTGAAAGCACTAGTAGAAGGACCAGGATTGGAGCCTGCGAAAATAGAGTCCGTAGCCTTTGCTGGGGCAGTCGAAGTCGTTTTGTGTTCGGGGGACTCATGGGGCCTTCCTAACACATTTGGTGTCGACGGACCGTTGGTCAACGCCGCCGTAACAAACGCATTTTGTGTGCTGGACGTAAACGCACTGAAACCGAATGCTATGGATTGCTGGGTATCGGAAAAGGTAGACGGTTTGGCGAACGGACTTTCTTGATCGAAACCAGCAAACGTTCCGAAGCCAGTACCTGGTCTGATCAGATTATTATCGGTGGGGTCCTGACCCGAGGAAGTGGGAACACTGTGTTTGCCGAAAATGGACGGTTTCGACTCGGCATCTTGTGAATTCGCCACACCAAGCCCTAGGCTATCCAAGGAAGGCGTGTCATCTGCGGCCATGCTTTCTTCAGGAGCGGGTGCCGATGAAGGTAATGTCGATGTTGCTTGTGGTAGGCCACCAAAACCAAATGTTGGTTGTCCAAACTTAGCTGGCCCTGTGGAACTGAAGGCTCCAAACCCACCAGTAGATACAGTGGATGCGAAGGCAGGTTTGGGAGACCGCCCAAAGAGTGGTGAATTAGTTGTTGACTCGAGGCTCTGTGCTGTTGCAGACTGTCCGAAGGGAGTCGATCGGCCGAATATGGAAGTGGTCTGTGTCTGGTCAAAGGTAGACGTCTGACCAAATGCAAGGCTCTGAGCACCAAATGCAGTAGTAGCTGGCTTGACTACAGAAGCCTCCGCTGGGGCAGACATGGTTGGCGAAATGGTAGGGGTCGTCTGCATATCTGAAGACAATTCACGTACGATGCTAGTCGGTACTGAGGGCACGCTAAGGGCAGAGGCCGACGTATTCAGCGCCGTCATCATGTTAGGATAGGTTGTCCCCGTAACATTAAGTATGTGCCACCCGAGTATTGTCCCATCCGATGCATAGACATACATGATCGGATGAGCAGGTAACTCGAGCATTTCCCCCGAGGTTGTCGAATAACGATATGACTCGTGATTCGTCAGGTCCACATCCATGCCAAGGAGAACGGTGTCGTTTTGGTCCTTGTCCAAGGGCAAGCTTGGTGTGGATGTCTCTTCCAAAGTGAGATTATGCCATCGTTCTCCAGAATCGTCGGCCACAATGCCAATCAAACCAATGTCTGACGATGTGCTGTCTCCGACGAAGAGTAGCAGTTTTGACGGATCCCAGCCCTGGAGACAAACTAGAAATCCGCCAGGCGGTCGAAGCCCGGGGAAAGGCAGATATGGGCTGTTGAACCTGATATCTTGTGCAAAATTGTTCTTGGAATCCAAAGATGCGTAAAAATGGACCTGCTCCACATCCGGTGTTGACTGGCCTGGTGGAGCGTATATTGTGTAGAACGACGAAGTCGAAAGCCAATGCACAGATATTACACTCATGTCACTGGCTGAGGGAGGATGGGGTATGCCAGACTTTGGAGTAGCCGTGGCGCTTGGACTGAAAGTGACGATGTCACCGCTTTGGAGGCCAAGTGCCAGCTGCTTGCCCTTCGGAGACCAAGAGACTGTGGGCGGCGATGTAGCATAAAAAGTCTGAAAAAACATTGCACGCACTTGAAGTTGGTATGGCATTAGGGGAGCTGCCAGCCAGCCAGCCACCGGAAGAGACGAATGCCTGCACGTCCAGTAGTTCCACCACCAACGAGCCTGGATTATTCGTACAATCCCTCAAAACAGCCACTAGCTCAGGGATATCCTCAGGGTTCGGCTGGATGGACAAAAGTATCGCCGATGACGAAGTTGCAAACACGTGGATTGGTTGAACAGGTCCGTCACCACTCGATAGCAACTGGTCGGAGGCATACACGTGAATGGCACCATCCACCAACCCCAAAAGTAACCTGGTGTCATTGCACGCGAATGTAAGAATATGTGGAGATGAAGCACCAAGTGGGACGCGTCTCTGAGGCTTGTATAGCTGCTCGTGCTCTGCTGAAGCGGTCACAAGCGCAGATCGTAGATCCGCAAGTGGTGATAGAATCAAGGCTAAATGCAAGTAAACTATCAGTTAACCAAAAAGTAGCTGAGCATGTGTTCTCCGTACCTGATACACCAGTGACATCTCGAGTCACCGCCGCAAACCACCTTTCTGAATTTACCGTCGCAAACAAGGTAGCCTTGCTCGGGAAGGAGGCCACATCAAATGGGGCGGGTGACAACCTGAGACGGGCACGTTTATTTAGAAGGCGTAGGGCGAGAAACTGGAAAGCATGGATTCAGAAAAGCCAACTGTAGCTGTTCGATAAACATACGTCCGCGTCTTTTTCGGATGCTTCATTAGAGCTTGTTTGAACCTGGGGACAAAGAGCAGGTTGGAGTTGGCTAACGTTTGCCATACACTCTTGAGGGAGATATGCAAAACTCTGAGATTACCTGATGTGGCTGAGACTCAATAACGGCGCGCGATCGCTAGCGTGGCTCGTGTACTGATTATATTATGGATTGCGAGGTTTTTCACTACGTATTCGAATTATAATAACATCACGGACGGTCTGCTACTGCTACTGATAAGATTTAAAATAATACTGAGAGCGACGTCTCGTTCTCTCAATGTATATACGGCGACAATTTTTTGTAACTCCGACCAAAAGAAAACGTTGAGCCGCACCACGATTTCAGCGTTCTCACGACAGCCGACGGCCCCAGGGGATAGCAAAAACCCTGTACAAATTTGCTGGCAAGTTTTCTGTCGATATCCTGTGAGTGTCTTCATCAAGGACTTTCCGAAACGTCCATCACGTCCATTATTTTTTTTCTTCCGAATATTTCCGTGCACTTTACGTCCAAATCGCTTCTTAGGATACGTTGTTTTTTTGGCTACTTGGATAAGTTTTTTTTTTATTTCCCTGAACACTCGCATTTTCGCATTTTGGGCTTTTGTTGAGATATTTTGCTCGTTGTTCATGTTTCGAGTATCGACGATTCGCACATATACTAACATGATCAAAGGATCACGAGCCCTTCTCCCATGGAAAGCGCCCTCCCAAGCATGTCGGCGGAATCAGGTACCTCTATCGTGCAATGTATGTGTTCTTTCGTGGTTCGTTACATTTGCCCTCATTGCAATTCCAGCGGTTGATCCCAACGCAACGCCTGTGAAACGCCGGCCAGGTAGGCCCAAGGGCAGCGGGAAGAAACAACCTTCGGAAAATCCTACAATCGTCGGAGAGAAGATAAAGCGGCCTGTCGGACGACCCAGGAAAGATGGTCTACCCGCTGGCTCCGTCGGCACACGTCGAACGGCTCAGTCACGCAAATCTGGAAAGGCTCACGCAGAACCTGTGCAAGGCCCCCCAGGGCTGCCTTTTCCCGGAGTAAGCATCATCGCCCTCATTAAGCATCTCAACCTTCTCAGTACTTTTTTCAGGCTTATTATCCTCAGCACCCCGGAATTCCCAGTTGGCAGACAGGGTTCGCTCCATTAGTCACCCAGCCCTCAGTCTCAGCACCCCCGCTCGCCATTTCGAATGGAATCACAGGACCTTCTAATCAACAACGTAATCTGGATCCCAACCTCAATAGGGACGAGTGGGAAGAACTGTTGCGGACCAAGCCAGACATATTCCTACAGTCTTTGCTTGCAACTTTGGCAGCCCCAAACCCGCTTCCAGGTGCAGGACCGACAGTCGAAGACGCCTTCAAGTCACATCTTAGTTCGCTAGCGCCCTCAACAAATCAAACTAAAGACACTCACTCCATACCTTCACTATACTCGATTCTCAAGACATTTTGGCTCCCATCATCACCGGCGTACCTTTCCCTTATTGCTTCTGGTCCGAATTCTCGCACCCTTTCTGAGCACAAATTTTTCTATTGGGACCCGCTTCCCCTTGTATTCAATGGTATCCCATGTTCCACTTGCTCTTCGTTGTTGACGAACCGTGGCCGGATCAAATCAGGGCCGATCAAGGCCTACGATCTCGAAAAACCTTTCTTTATCATAGGTTGCGAATATGTTTGCAAAAGTGCAGCTTGTGTGGCAAATGCGACACCAGAGGGCCGTAAATTCGCTAGCACAGATGCTTCGATCATGCAAGCCCTCCCAACAAGACTCAAGGAGGAGTTTCCTGCCAAGTTGCTTCAAGGCGACTCTGATATGGGAAGTGGGTCGAATGTATGGAACTGGCATGCGATGGGTGTTTCCAAGTCTTTATGGAACATGGTGAAGGCTTGTTTGAAGGCGGGCATGTCTAAAGACGTCATTCTCCACATCATTGGTGCCATCCAGAATCCTCTCAGAGATGACAGGGATAAACATGAGGAGGAAGAAGAAGAAGAGGGTGCAGGAGAGGATGCCCAAGGTGTCCCAACAGTTTCCCAGCGCGATACCACAACACTAGCTACACCACAGGTACGTATTCCCGATAATGTCGTCTTCTTGGTTCTCAGTGTGATCAGGACACTTCCGATGAATATGACAATGCCTGGAAAGCTAATAGTGCAACATCAGAGGCAGGCCCAAGCCAGGTCGCTGTTCCACCGCCTCAACAATCTCCTCCGCAACAGCAACAATCCCAGCCTCACGCGCAGGCGCAATCACAACCTTCCTCTACACTGCCCAGTGTAACACCTGACGTGCCTGCACCGCCCTCGACATCTGGCCAACCAACACCCTACGCATTTGCTCAACCTGGGCCATACGTGAGCTATCCTTATGCCGGCTATGCCTACTTTCCTCAGGCCGCACAAAGCTCAAATGTGCCACCTCATACACATCCTGGCGCAGATCAAAGTGGGCTCAAGAGACCCTTTGGGTATGGCGAAAATACGTCTGAGGTTGCTATCCTCGAACCCTCCCAAAAACGCACACGGCATTGCTGCAAGTGTGGTTCCCAGGATTGTAAAGGGAAAGGAGGACGCTTATTCTGTCTCAACACATGCCAGGATTGTGGAAAGATTGACTGTCGAGGAAGGAATAGTAGGCGACCGGATAAAGTCTGTTCGGAAGCTTGGGTCTGAAGAAGTCAGTTTGTTGAACTAATGGTCATTTCGGATGTGGTCCGTATATGTGAAGATAACCCCGTTGATAGATGCGTCAAACTGTATTCCCTGTATTTCCTATGTGTGGATCCTAAAAAATGGAATGGAAAGAGAATGCAGAGGACCTTAACAGCAGCAAAAGTTGACTATCTATCAAGATCTCCTACCAACAAGGAAGGTACAGTACATACTTATGCCGACACCAAAGCAGAAGAAGCGGAGGATGCGTTGCAGAGTCCCAGCCTTGCCAAATATCTCTTGGCACGGGGATAAGTTGCAACGAAAATCTGCCTGAAAGCAGTTGGCGCCGCCGCTCAGAGGGTAACCACTTGGGGAAGTAACTTAATACGGGGCCATAGAAGGTTGCCCTAATCAACATCATCGATGACGGTTGGAATGTAGAACGTAAGGACACCACCCGCGTCCGCCACGTCTCCAATGTACACATAGAGAATCGCGCAATGGTTTGAACAAATGCCTTGGTCAGAAATGATGGGAAATAGTAAATAAGCAGTAGAAGGGCCACATACATGCGATGGTCGTGGTCGAGACAACATGGCTGCTGAGGAATTTGATAAAACTACGAATGGACACATTCACGGAGAATAGCTTTTCTAGGTCAGGCCTTTCCGCTGCCTCGGATTCTGCTGCGATCCCGTCGGGTTGTCCTGGAATACGACGGTCCGCAGATTCGGAATACCACATTTAGGAAGAGGGTGATCACGTACTCATGGAGGGATTAGTGCAACCCATCCATTGTGTTTCAAGTTTAACTGAGTCGGTATTAATCGCAACTTGAAGTTTGCCCTTGTTGTTGGCTCTAAGAGCCAGAATATCGGAGAGAGGACGAAGTCTCTCCACAATCGTGCGCATCTTGTGCAACTGGGGAAATAGAATGGTGACCTAGGCCATTTTGCTTTAGCTTTTTTTGCCAATACTAAAGCCTCAGAAACATACATCCGGCTCAGGGCATAAAGGTTCGCGGAGTTTGTCGACTTCTGAAGGACGCATCACATCGATTCGGACGTCGTGTGCAACGCGGACTTTTCTGCCTGACCGCGAGACACCCAGCATTTCAAAGCTAAGGGCAGCCTGACCATTCTTCTTGGCCAGCTTCATGACAAGTTCGTTAGCGTCATGCATAGGTAGAATCGTAGCTGCAATTGAAGAAGAGGACGTTGAAGAGGAAGAAGATCGGAGGGCAGCAAGAAGCGCCTCTGTTGTGAGCGAGACTGTAATTTTATTTTCCGCGTTGGATTGTATACGGTAGTTGGTAAATAACGATTCGACTTTGACTACGCTGCTCCAGGGATCAAGTAGCAAAATTTGTCTGATGTCAAAGCAACGTACGACCAGACCTGAATGCCACCCTCATTGGCATCATCATTGCAGATAATGTGCATTTCGTCCTCAGTAAACTTGATGATGCATTTCTTTTGTAATTTCTCAATCGCCTGTACAATACCTGGCTCAAATTTATTTAGTAATAGGAAAGAATATGGGACTGTGAGCATACGAAAGAAAACTGGAACATTTTCAACCGTTGCTCTGAAGCGCATCGCGGTTATAGTGGGTGTCAAAGTTGCCAGTAAGCTGGCTTGAGACTCGCAGGTGGCGGAGATTCAAAACTTACATTCCTACAGTGCACTAATACATTAAAAAATTAGCATAAGTTAGCTGAGGGGAAAGTGCTGTAAAATCTGCGTCCAGTCCAATCAAAAGTCCTCGCTAAGCATTAAGCCCGCAAAAGTTGTCATAAACACAACGTGACCCCTGCGTTCTGCGGATAAGTTGGGTCGGAGATTGAAAACAGCACAACTCAGTGGCTGTGGTAATAAAACTTGCTTATTTCATGTTTGTACAACTGGGCTTTGATGCCCACTCATAGGGTGTCTCAAATTACAACCGGAATACCACTAGTTGTGTAATAGTACTGTGAACTAGTTGACCAGAAGTTGTATTATAAAAGCAGCAGTCCCTCCTTCCACCTGAGGCAAGTCTCTTGTGGCTTATATATATATGCTGATGATATACAGGCCATACAAGTGAGCAGTGAGCTTGACTGCCTGGGCTTTACCAAGGATATGTATGTATAGATAGCAATAGATATATATTATTTTTCCTGCCTAGTTATATATATATTTATCTTTATATATTTAATTGAGGCCCAAGCATTGCTAGTGCTATAATTTTCCTTTATCATGGAATCTCATTCATTATTTCCATTTACTTGACACAAGGAGAGGATACCATTTGAATGAAATACTTGATAAGACAATAGGCTAGAGGTTGCTGAAGTAAGCAAGACCTGAGTTCAGATATCCAGGAAATCTGCCACTGACCTCCAATAGTAGAGATATCCCTATAGTAAAGTGGAAAAACTCCAAGAAGGACAAGACTAGAAGAATACCTTTAATTTGGCTATCTTATATACTATTTAATTGAAACTCCAAAGTGGAGCTCTAATCTACATTAGGATAGGTAATAGATAACTAGATTGTATTCTATTGGTTGGAGATACTTGATCTAACTCTTTGCATATGGCATAGGATATATAAAAGTGACTTGTGCCATTGGTTGATAAGCCAGGGCTATGAGTTGATGATTGAGCAATGACTTGGCAATGAGTTAGTGTGAGTTATGATGAGTCACTATCTATAGATAGGAGTTGTACCCAAGATTGAGGGTATAATATTATAGATAAGAGTTTAGATTATGGGTTGTGTTGATGAGTCTGAACTATAACATCATATTAGATCTAGAGGAGTTTTGGGTCTGGATGTGCCCATGTAATGTAATGTGGCTATATAAGTTATATAATCTGTTGAGACTCAAATTTGGAGAGAATAAAGTGTAGAGTAAGAGAAAAATGGTGAGAAAATAGAAATAAAACAAGGAAGATATGTAGCATTCATAATAGTCTTAGTTCACTTTGAGTGACTGCTGTGAGATATTTTGACACTATAGAATTAATAAAAGAACTAGCTTATCCCTTTTGTTCTTCTATCATAGAATGAATATCTACCATTTTGTCCTTAATATCTAAGGATATCTTTTGTGCCCCTTTTCATTCTCCATTGTATTTACCCTTGTCACCTCATTAAACCTCCAGGCCAAGCTCCTCAAGAGATCATTAGGTAGCTCTCTCCACTGCATTGTATACTTTTTAGAAGAAACTAGTTGGACTGCCATTTGTTATAAATGCTATATATCTCTTTTATTTTATTTTTATTTTACCTTTATTTTACCTTTATTTTTCTCTTTATTTTCTTCAACTTGAGCTTCCACAGGTCACATTGACCTGCACCAAGTTGACTTAGTACTGAGTTATAAAGATGTTGTTTGCATAGCTTGAAATTGTGTTGACCAATTCTTTTAAGAATCTATTAGAATATAGTTTTTTATATATATGATCTATCTATCTTCCAATTTTCTTAAATTTTCATCCACTTGCACTGAAGTTATATTCAGTTCAAGCAAACCTACTCTCACTAGTATTTTACTGTTACAAATGCCATGTATCTCCCTTATTTTATTCTTATTTTTCCATTATTTTTTCCTCACTATCAAATCCAACTTTCTGGAGTCAAGTCCAATCAAAGGATGTATGGTCCAATAGAGGAAAGAGATTAGAGCAGAGGAGGTTTGGAGTTTGGATGGAGAAAATCAAGAAGAACGAATATAGGGATGAGAACATTGGCACAGATTTATGTGTCATGCCCTCATATAAAGCTAGGTCCTTATATTTCAAAGGGATGGAGTGGAGATCAGAGGTCAGACAAGAGAGAGGGAAGATTTAGTTTGATATTCATATTGCCTGAAAAATACAGGAGAAGCAAGAAATTAAATACTAAAGTCATAAAGCATGAAGAGATATGAAATGGAGTGATTATATGGTAAATAGTTAAAATGAAACAGTATGTGTCAAGAGATGTCAAAGTATGTCAAAAGAGTTGGATATGAAACACAAGTTGTTATGAATACTATACATCTCCCTTATTTTATTTTTATTTTTCCATCATTTTTCCCTTACTTGTCTCTTCATCCTTTTTAACTTGAGTCTCTACAGGTCATGTGACTTACACAGCCACATCATCAATGACATCACAAGCCTAAATCTATCAACATAGCCAATGACCTAGACTCTTATTTCTTATTATTTATCTATGACATCATATCCTCAATCCTAGTGCAACCCTTATCTCAAGATAGTGACTCATCAGAGCATAGCACTGAGTCATTGCTCAGTCAGCAATCCACAGCCCTGCTTTATCAAGTCAATGGTACAAGTCACTCTTATCTTACACCATATGCAAGAGTTAGGTCAGTTATCTCTGACCAATAGGATATGATCCAGTTATCTATTACCTATCCTAATGTACTTTTAAGCTCCACTTTGGAGTTCTAATTGAATAATATATAAGGCAGCCAAACTAGAGGTGTTTTTCCTAGTCTTGTCCTTTTTGAAGTTTCTTCCACTTTCTATTGGATAATCTCTACTGTCTGGAGGTAGTGGCAGATTCTCTGGACACCTGGACTCAGGTTGACACTTACTTTAGCACTACGCAAACAATTGATATTATTTTTGGAGTCCAGCAAGATCCAAATAGTAAGTTGGCTGTTTTATTAGAACAAGACTACTTTATCCATCTCCACCTCTGATATACACCTCTTGCTTACAGGCTTATCCTTCATTAGGATCAAGCACCCCCATCAAAGACACTACATCTTCAACACTCATTTTATTTTT
Organism: Guyanaporus albipodus; assembly: GCA_038088995.1. Taxonomy (NCBI): domain Eukaryota; kingdom Fungi; phylum Basidiomycota; class Agaricomycetes; order Boletales; family Boletaceae; genus Guyanaporus; species Guyanaporus albipodus. Next base: position 33,214 of record JBBPKA010000061.1, on the reverse strand, counting down.
ATTAACCAAGTTAGTCACCAGTTAGTAACACTTGGTGCAGGTTATAAGATGAGACTGACACTTGCTGGAACTAATGTTCACTCTTTTGCAAGTCATCTTCAGCACCTTATATACCAGGAACATTGGATAGGAAGTTCTGATTGTAATTGTGAAGGAGAAAGATATTTCTCTTACCTGGTATTGACTAGTTGCATATAGCTATTAGAGAATAGCTGATATCAGCACAGGATCAACCAAGACTATGAGCCTAGTTAAGAGCTTAGATGAGTTATCCAAGAGTATCAAAGAGTTGAGCCTTGCTCCTCATCCATTTCCTCAAATATTGATCCAAACAATATTAAATTAGAAGACTATGAGTAGCAACTAGCTTGCTCACCACCACCACTTATGCATGAAATCATTCCAGACTGGCCGAGTGGTTTAGTTACTCACCAACATACTCAACATCTCAAAGATCACCAATTCCTCTAAGTGAACCAATAGATTGGTACTTTGAGAGTAGCACCATGACCTGTACCACAACTTTCCTTGCTATGCATCCAACTTCTTCTCTCTAGCTGTGTATCATTAAACTATCACTCTAGAGCTTCCATCCTTCACTTTCTCCATCACAAAACAGATACCACAGCTGTTGGTTCTGATATCTGTGAATTTCTGTGTGAGATACAAGTCAATACAGATATTAACCACTTTATTTGAGAAGAAGTTCAACTGGGCTTACAATAGCTCACTGCTGCTGAGTATAGATAGAGACAGCCAAATCATAATCCACCACTGCACAGACACCACCTCTATTAAGTATCAGACAGAAAGAAATATTCCTATCCTCATCCTCTTACTAACTGTACTTGGGTTCATCCTTATAATCCTGGTGTATATTTTCATCCTCATATCTCTACTCTACACCCTCATCTCCTTCAATTAGAATGGCTCTATGATATATTGTTTCATGCACTCATATGCAATCTCTATCTCTTTCTTAAATAACATCCCAGAAAGCTTACTGTTATTGCTACAACTATGATAGACACTAGATCTATCATAGTTAAACTTAGAGCCCTTTCCTTTTACCAAAATAGAACCCCTCTTGCTCATCAAAATGTAGTTGAAAATCTGAGAGAATATTTTCAAGCTCCTCAACAACTGCCTCAACATCTTTATCCTATATCAAGGGAAAGACAAAGAGAAATTCTCAAAGTCTATGCTGAAAGAGCCCAAAAAATCAGAGCTCATATAACACAAGTAGAAATTAATCTTGCCCCAAGATCTACTATAGAAGAATTCTCTTTAGAAGAAAAAACTCTTTATAAAGATGAATAAACTACATATTAGCAATCCTTATTCTCATCATCACCATTCTCTCTTGCTTTACAGCAATAATCACTTCTATCATTCTTAAAAACAGAAACCAACCTGTTTCCATTTATTTCTCCTTCAAAGCCCCTAACCACACCTATAGATTTACCATTGAATTGCTAGTACCTGTTGATCTCAACATTGCTGACAATTTGTGAAATAATAATGATAACAATAATTAGTGATTTATGAACATTATTCTAATTATTGTTCTCCTTTTCATTGTTATTCTTCTTATCACTTCTCTTACCACTTGTATTTAATATTTCCATCAAAAAACTCAAGATATTGAATCTTACTCTTTTCAAGACATAGAGATTTCATCTCTTCAAATCCCATCTAGAGCAATAGTGACCAATTGGCCATCATTGCACACCAACTCTGTCATCTCATTATATCCCATGATATATATCAAGATATATATATAGATATAGTAGTTTCATTAAACAATTAACTCCTAATAAATTACTCTTATTCCAATCCTTCAACATGTCTAATTCCACTTCATCTGGCACTGCTGCCCCTACAGTACACATCACCCAACAAGAATGGATAGCTATTTTAAATGCACTACAAAATGCTGAACAGCAACTCAACCAAGTAAATATCAAAAACCTGACTTGAAGCAGATCTCAGAACTGCAGCACAACAACTAACTGATGCTGTTACAAAACAACAAAAAGCTAAGAACTGCTCCAAGCAACTCCTTGATTTACATCAATGGGCAGGAATAGGAACTCATACAAAAACCTCAATCATTCACAGGATCTTCAAAAATAGAAGTTTTCTTAGATCCTAGAATTTATGATGGATCACCATCAAAGTTCAAAGAATGGGAGACCAAGATCAAGGCATGGATTGATTACAACCCAAAGCAATTCTCCACTCTAGTTTCAAGTACTCTTGAACCAGAACAATTTAGTACAGAAGTAAACATCAAAATGTGTGCCTATGCAATCCTATCAAGATTCAAAGGATTCAAAGGATCACACTTTGCTAAAGTAGCAATTGCTAAACTTGTAGATCAAACCTCCAATCTTACAAGCTGGCAATGTCTTACAAGGAAGATTGAAGAAACTTTCTGACTCTAATTACAAAAAGATTGGGCAACTAGAGAGATCAGTCAATTCAGACAAGATCATCTCTCATGCATTTATATCAAAATGACAAACCCTCTTCCATCAATCTGATATCCCAGATCAATTTGGAGTTTGGTTGTTGGAAAACAATACAAAAAAGAACATCATAGAAGAAATGTTTTGAACAAAACAACAAAAGCATTCAGTAGAAGAAACAGTTCAAGTCATCCAACAAATAAGCTGAATAAAAAAAGAGTATTGTCTCTTCTCTCATTCAAAGAAATTTTCTTTATATTAATCCAAATGTGATAAATATGCTATAAATATAGATGCATTAGAAATTGCAAAATGCTACAACTGCAAAGAAGAAGGACATTGGATAGACAAATTCTCAAAATAATGTCACATATATTACAAGACAGGAAGACATTCACACCTTTGCAAGTTTCACCCAATGAACAGATCAAAGTTCACAAAAAAACTTAGATCAAAAGACAAGTCCAAAGGTAAGGAAAGAAGATTCAAGAAATCTAGAAAAGTCCAAGCCTTAGACACAGATTCAGACTTTAATTCTAAATTAGAAGACTCTGAATCTTCATAATCAGAAGATGAAGATCTTCCTCATGCTATTAGAGGCATAAATTATGAAGAAATGAAGGCATTCTTTTTTAACATGAAAGATTTCAAACACAAGGGAAAAGCTCCTTAGGCTTAGACCCTCAGAATGTTCAAGTCTGTAAAACTACTTTCAAACAAGTTATGCAAACCCCTTTACCCTTGAAATTACCAATTTGAAAAACATCTAAAAATACTAAAATCCCAATTTATGAATCAGAACATATTACAGGACTAGATATTTATTCCTTTAAATCTAAAGATGTTTTACCAGGACAGCAATCTATTATTGATACTAATATTCAAGTGGCAATACCTTTAGATGCCTATGGAAAATTGCCCCTAGAAGTGAACTAGCCATCAAATCTAGAATCCACACTGGTGCAGAAGTCATAGACTCTGATTACCAAGGTAACCTTATGGTTCTGTTAATCAATCAAGGAACAGAAACATTTAAGGTAAACCTAGGTGATTGCATCACACAACTCATCATAGAGAAAATTCACTCTCTTGAAGTAGTTGAAGTAGCTGAGCTATCCACAATGAAAAGAGCAGACAACAAATTTAGATCCACAAAAATCAACTCATGCACATTCTCCTTAGAAGATTTCAAGATCAGATCCTTCTCAAAGCAAGATATCATTATGCCTATCCAAATTGCTCCCCTTATATTTCATTATTGATTTGTAAAAGCATCTGCACTACTAGACAGTGGAGCCAACACCACATTTATTGATTAAATATGGACTAAGAAAATCCAATTACCTCTTAAACAGCTCCTAAAATCCATAAAAGTCTACAATGTAGATGGAACTTCAAACTCTACTGGGAACATCACCTACACAACAGAAATTCTCATCAACTATCAAAGACATTGTGAATATGTCACTGAAATGGCCAACTTACTACTTGGATCTTATTAGATTCCAAAGGGCAATATTAATCATTTGCTAATAAGACAATGAGGCAGGGATGCTAAAGTAAGCATTAACCTGAGTCAAAGTGTCTAGGAAATCTGTCACTATACCTCTGGATAGTGGGGATAACCCAATAGAAAGTGGGAGGGACTCCAAGGAAGATAAGATTAAAGGGAATGCCTCTAATTTGGCTGCCTTATATACTATTCAATTAGAACTCCAAAGTGGAGCTTGAATTACATGAGGGTAGGTAAATAGATAACTGGATCATATTCTATTGGTTAGAGATAACTAACCTAACTCTTGCATATGATATATAATATAAGTGGCTTATGTTATTGGCTTGACAAAGCAGGGCCATGGGTTGCTGACTAAGCAATGACTCAGTGCTGTGCTCTGATGAGTCACTATCTTGAGATAAGGGCTATGCCAGAATTAAGGATATGATGTTATAGATAAGTAATAAGAAATAAGAGTCTAGGTCTTTGGCTATGTTTGATGGGTCTGAACTATGATGTCATTGATGACATCATGGGTCTGGGTGTGTCCATCATGTGACTTGTCATGTGATGTGGCTGTGTAAGTCACATGACCTGTGGAGATTCAAGTTAAAGAGAATGAAAAGATGAGTAAAGGAAAAATAGTGGGAAAATAGAAATAAAATAAAGGAGATATGTAACATTCATAATGGTCACTGCCAAAGTCATTGACTTAGAAAAACACCAACTTATCCTTGATTATACATGGCTTAAATACTACAATTCAGAAATTAATTGGATAATCAAAACAGCCAAATTGTTAAGATGTCCAATAGACTATAATATGTTGAATAATAAATTCTCATTTGTATGTCAAATTGAATTAGAAGAACAAGATTCAATTCAACATATACATGCTTTCAAAAAGGAAGACTCTTTCAAGCCAAAGGAGACCCCAATGGAGGAACTTGTTCCAAAAGAATATCACAAATATCTTCACATCTTCTCAAAGAAAGAATCAAAGCATATGCCCCTTAGAAAACCATGAGATCATGTGATAGATCTTAAAAATTCTTTTAAACCAAAGAAAGGTTGAATCATTCCACTCTCCCCTAATGAACAACAAGAAGTTACTGACTTCATTGATGACCAACTATAAAAAAATATATCAGATCTAGTAAATCTCTACAAACATCACTAGTATTCTTTGTTCCAAAGAAAGATGGGCAAAAAAGAATGGTGCAAGATTACTGCTACCTTAATGAACATATCATCAAGAACAACTATTCCTTGCTGCCTATCTCCCAACTCATTGACAAGCTTAAAAGTGCAAAGCTTTTTACAAAAATGGATTTATATTGGAGATATAACAACATATGCATTAAAGATGGCAACAAATGGAAAGCTGTTTTCACATGCCACAAAGGATCCTATGAACCACTTGTAATGTTTTTTGGACTCTGCAATTCTTCAGCAACTTTCCAAACCATAATAAATGAAATATTTGTAGATATAGATATAATAGTTGTCATTTACATGAATGACCTCATGATCTTCATGAAGACCAATAACACAAAAAAACATGACAAAGTAGTTCTTCAAGTTCTCAAACTTCTAGATGAGGATGACCTCTTTATCAAATCTGAAAAGTATATCTTTCAAACTAAAGAAGTTGAATTCCTTGGAATAATCATAAATAAAAATGGAATTAAGATGGACAACATAAAAGTAAAAGCTATCCTTGAATGGCCAACACCTTCCTCTATCAAAGTCATTAGAAGTTTCCTCAAATTAGCCAATTTTTACCAAAGATTCATTAATGGATATTCCAAACTTGCAAGATCATTCAGATCTCATCAAGAAAGACATACCATTTGTTTGGACAGAAGTGCAAGAATTAGCCTTTAATAAACTCAAACAAAGATTCACCATGGCTCCAATTCATGCATATCCAGACATAGATGCACAATTTCACCTAGAAACAAATACCTCAGACTTTGCACCAGGCACAGTGCTCTTAATTCAAATAAACAACAAATGGCACCCAATTACATACTCCTCATACTCCTTTAATCCTACAGAATGAAACTACCCTATAGTGAATAAAGAAATGCTCAGTGTCATTAGAGCATTGGAATAATGGCAATATTATCTTAAAGGAGCATATCAAGAATTTGAAATCTGAAACAATTATGCAAACCTTCAATGGTTTATGCAACATCAGAATCTAAACTGAAGACAAGCACAATGGGCCCAATACCTATCAAGATTCAATTTCAAATGGGTCCATAAGGCAGGAACTCAAATTGTAAGAGCAAATACTTTATTCAGAAAAGAAGATCATACTAATAGAATAGATCAAAACAATCAAGGAATCCAGATCATCTCTGATTCCATGATCAAGACAGTTCAAATCAACACAGATAACACATTCATTTTAAAAGAAGTTACAAAAATAGAAGAACCACATTATAACAATTATAAGCTCATCATATCAGATGATTATGACTTCAAAATGGAAATTCTATAATTATACCATGACATACCAGTCATAGGACATCCAGGATATGACAAAACACTAGAATTGATCCAACAATCATATACATGGCCATATTTTCTCACATTTGTAAAAGATTACATTTCACATTGTAATTGCTGTGCATAATTTAAAGACTCAAATACTACAACACTAGGAAAATTTCAACCACTTTCAATATCTGATGGACCATGACAAGACATCTCTATTGATTTCATCACAGATCTGCCAGAATCCAATGGATACAACTCCATCTTAATCATAGTTGACAAATTTTCAAAAGAAACAAAGTTTATGCCTTGCAACAAAACAATCACTGCACTTGAAATAGCAAAACTTTATCTGACACATATCTGGAAAACCCATGGCCTTTCCCAAACAATAATCTCAGATTGTGGACCACAATTTATATTACATATCATGAAAGGTTTGTGCAAAAAGCTAGGAATTATGTCAAAACTTTTCACAGCTTTTCATCTACAAATAGATGGATAGACAGAATGAATGAATCATGACCTTCAACAATATCTTTGTATCTTCATATCAGAAAAACAACACAAATGGGTTAAATGGTTATCAATCATGCAATTCTCATACAATTCAAAAAGGCAAACTTCTATATAGAAGGCACCTTTTGATGTCACACATTCCTACACTCTTTGACTTGGATTTGAACAACATTAGTCAAAAGCACCTGCTGCTGATGACTTTGTTGAGAAAATCAAAAACACAGTCAAATAAGTTAAACAAAATTTGGTGACAGCACAAACTTGAATGAAAGTTCAAGCAGACAAACACTAGTCAATAGCACCACAATATGCTATTGGTGATAAAGTCTGGCTTTCAACAGAAAACCTAAAGTTACCTTATGCATCATGCAAATTAATAGAATGATGGATTGGACCATATGACATCATTGACACAAAAAGAACTAACATCTACAAGCTTCATCTTCTTTCATCAATGAAGATTCACCCAGTTGTAAATGTATCATATGTCAAACCATACAAAGAACACCTTATAGGTCAATCCATATTTAAACCCAGACCAGTTCTGATCACAGAAGATTGTGAAAAACAATATAAAGTTAAATTCATTATTGATTCAAGATTCAAGAATAGACATCTTGAATATCTTGTTCATTGAAAAGGATATGAAGACAACAAATGCACATGGGAACCAGCTGCTAATCTCAAAGACACACCTGAAGCAGTAGCAAAGTTTCATAAATCACAACCAAGTGTATCTTGAAAACTTTATATATTTGAAGCACAATTCTTTGATATTTTCTACCATTGTGGAAAACCAATCCCTAAACAGTTGATACTTCCTTTCAATCACCTGGAAGTTGATCCTTAAGAAGGGAATAGTGTTACAAATGCTATATATCTCTCTGATTTTATTCTTATTTTTCCTTTATTTTTCCTTTACTTGTCTCTTTATTCTCTTTAACTTGAGTCTCTACAGGTCATGTGACCTACACAGCCACATCATATGACAAGTCATATGATGGGCACATCCAGACCCATGATATAATCAATGACATCACCACCTAGATCCATCAATATAGCCAATGATTTAGATTCTTATCTCTTATTACTTATCTATGACATCATATCCTTTCATCAGAGTATAGCACTGAGTCATTGTTCAGTCAGCAACCCACAGCCCTACTTTGTCAAGCCAATGGCACAAGTCACTTTTATCTCACACCATATGCAAGGGTTAGGTTAGTTATCTCTGACCAATAGAATATGATCCAGTTATCTATTATCTACCCTAATGTACTTTTAAGCTCCGCTTCAGAGTCATAATTGAATAGTATATAAGGTAGCCAAACTAGAAGTGTCTCCCTTAGTCTTGTTCTCCTTGAAGTTTTCTCCACTTTCTATTGGATAATCTTCATTGTCTGGAGGTATAGTGGCAGATTCCCTGGACACTTGGACTTAGGTTGACACTTACTTTAGCACCACCAGCTCTATTGTCTTATCAGCATTGACTGATATTGTCTTTGAAGTCTAGCAAAATCTAGATAGTAAGTTGGCTGTTTCAACACCAATGCAATAGCCCAGTTTCACAAAAAACAATCCAATATATCACATCATCTAAACATGACAAATATACAATTATTACCCTTTGATTGCCTGGAAGTTGATCTCTAAAAAGGAAATAGTGTCATGAACACTATATATCTTTTTTATTTTTTCATATTTTCTATTATTTTTTTCTGACTCTACACTTCATTCTCTTTAACTTGAGTCTCAATAGGTCATGTAACTTATACAGCCACAGGGCTAATCCAAATACAGATCCACCTACAGATCCATGATGATATAATAACATCATAGTCCAGACCATCAACATAGCCCATGATCCAGATTCTTATCTATGACTCACTATTATTTAATCCATTCAAATCTTTTCTGACATTAAGATATATTCCACCTCCTTCTGTACCATTGATTATTATCTTCAAAATAACAACAGAAAGGCTACAATATATGAAAAATAACCTTCTATAAATTATCAAATATATAGTTGATTATATATATAAAGTAAAACAGCCAACTCACTAAATGGACTTTACTAGACTCAGAGTGCAATATTAATTGAGTGCAATAAGACAATAGATTATAAATGCTGAAGTAAGTGTTAATCTAAGTCCAGGTATTCAGGAAATCTACCACTAGTTACCTCAACTAGGAAATTACCCTTTAGTAAAGTGGGGAAAACTCCAAAGTGGAGCTTTAATGGATATTAGAGTAAGTAATATATAATTGAATTACATCCTATTGGTCAAAGATAACTATCCTAACCTTCTGAGTCAGTAGAAAATAAGAGTGACTTATATTACTGGTTGATAAGCCAGGACTGTGGATTAATGACTGAGCAATGACTTAGTCATGAGTCATGATGAATCACTATCTGTAGATAAGGGCTGTACCCAGGGTTGAGGATATGATGTCATAGATAAGTGATAGTGTTTGGAACTGGTATTATCCTAGTTAAATAAATGTCATATTATATATTAGTAGAAAGAATAGTGATTAAATATGTACCAATGGCTCTGAAAAGATTGAAATAATATATGAATTAATAATTCCTTATATTATAGAGGCTGGAACCAGTAGAGGATTAGATTTCATGCCTTGGTTGACCAAATTCTAGAAAAAAAATAATATCAATAAATTGTCTAATAAAATGTAATTTCTTAATGCCAGAGGTGCTGAGAGTAATAGTATTTTGGTTTGTTTGTGCATTTCAAACATATTATATATTATATGACCCATTGCTTAGATAACAGCATGTCAGAACATATGAATTCAATACTTTTGAATGTTAAAAACAAAAGTGTTGCAATAAATACCCTTGATTAATTTGATGATATCTCTCTAGCCCCTGAGCCAAATCATATGACCCAAGGGATCATATTGTAGTCAAGGGTACCTATTATATTTGACCTTACCCAGGATAAGCAAAATTGGCACAGATGATTGCAGTGCACTTCATGCACTGTGCTGGAATTAGACATTGCAACACTTTTGTTGCCCACTGTATACTACATTGACATCAAACATTGCAATGGTTTTTTCACTCACTGTAAATAGTCATATGTATACTGATAACTTTCTAAGACAAGATGATCAATATAATAAAATAGGTTACAATTATTTGTTTTCTCCAAAATGAATGAAGAGAATTTAGCTCATGAGTGGATACATAGAGTCAAAGTCCAACTAGTATGCCAGTAATACCCTTTTCAGTATAGATGAAATTGACAGCTACAAGCCCTCATGTACTTGTTCATATGTACAATCTAGGGTCATATACCATCCCAATCAGATCATTCCTGATTACACCATGAAAGGAGCTACATTATGATTTGCCATTTAGGTCAAATCTACCTTTGTTAACAGGCTTCCAAACATCTTTTGATGCATGCATGAGCTCATACAACTGCTCCAACTGTTCTGCTGACATCTAGTATTAACAGGCTAAGTAGATGAACCATAGCACTGCATAGTAGACATAATGTTCACCTTCTCAAATATGACAGGGTCAAGTCTCTTGAAGTTCTTGGTACTTGGGTCATGGGGTAATTCATCAAGGTACATCTTCCACTGTTTCAGAAAACTCATGATATGGACAGCATTTGTGACCTCCCGGTGACGGCGGAACTCTGCCGTGAACTTTGAACATATTTAATAGTCAGAAAAATATCATATAGCATACCATCCTTGACATATGCATCCCCAAGTGAGCGCATTTCAATGGGAAGTCTTCTATGCGCTCTCAATAATCTACGATACAGTCTGAAACACGTCAGAAAACTATGTCGATGACTTGGACGGTCTGGAAGGAACTTACGGGATGGGTGGGTATATAGTTGCAATCGTTTGGTGAAGGTCAAGGGGCTTTGAAGGAATGGATCGTGCTGCACGAACGCAGCTTGTGTGCATCCATGACACCGGTCTTAGCAAGAAATTGGTAGACATTGTAGCTGGGATCAGATCAACACTGGTTGCCCTAAACTTTAGCGGCTCCGAAGCGCCTCTACATTAGTAAGCAGGCTGTGAAAGAATTTTCTAGTATACTGCTGCTAGTCCTCCCTCGGCTTCACCTCTCGTAAAGAGGCAAGGTTCAATGCAGTCCATTGATTACTGATTGATAGAAAATAATGGAAAATTTGGAAGGACACAGTTAGCTAGCCCCAATCGTGGAAAGCTGCTTGTCACGCCAAACAAGACAAACAGTGGCCGTTGGCATAACTCAAAAATCCCCGCGCAGGTGCACTGATCCATGGCTATGTGAATTCTGACTCGTGGCACAGTCCCACATATCTTGGTCGTCAGAACGACGCAGCTTGGGATGCCAGGTTAAGCTGTCCCGATCAGGTCAGTTTTGTCTCTCACCTTCCGTGTAAGGCTAACATTTTGATATACAATCCAAGGACTCGTCACCCCGTTCCCTGAAAAGGGGTGAAAACCTGCTGTGTTTCGTGACGTTTGGTCGCTATCTTCAGAGTCCATGTCCGCGGTACTAGAGCGTACCCTTTCAACTGAGGTGGCCACCTGACTCTACATACCTTGACGAGCGGGCACATGGCCCATCACGAACCTTCTCGTGTACGTATACCCGTGTCACGGCAAAGGGTATCGCATCTGCCGTTCTAGCCCATTGACTGTGGGGTCCGCTTCTCTCTTTTGTCGCATCTATCGCCCCTGTTCTCGCACAAGGCTTCGCGCACTGCTGCACGCCCCCCATGGGGTGCCTTTCCCCTTCAATATCCCAGCGACCCCATCGTACTTGAACGAGGCTCAGGCTGATTCAATCAGCTTCATGTCTGACGGTCTTTAAAATCCCCGCTTTTTCCCCTCTTTGCGTTTCGTTTCTTGCATATTATCTGGTCACCCCCTCGCGGCACACACCATCGTTTCCATGTCCCATCAGGGTGAATACATCTTCCTTGAAGATCACCGTTGCTGCTGCTCAGCATCCTCAACCGATGGTGACTCGAGCGTCAGGCTGAGTCATGTTTTGACATATTCCAGATTTCAGGCGGCGACCCTCTAGACACACCCAGTTTCACACCATTAGAACGAAAAGAAAAAGGGGGCGAGAGGGGGCGAGATAGCGTTGCGCATTATCACCGGAACAAAAAAAAATAATGCAGCCTCATCAGAGCCTGTGCGTTGACGCTGACGCCGCCAAGTACAAGCATGATACACGCACGGCGACCGCTCCGCTCTTCAGGCAGGTGTGCCCCCAGATCTCAAGATCGCGACCCATACTTTTTTCCGTCTCTCTTGCCAGCTCGTTGCAATGGCACTCGTGATTTCAAGACACGACGTGCCTTCCACGTCGAAAACCTCGGCAGGCACCATTTACGAAGACTAGTCATCAAGTCCTCGGAATTTCTGTCTACACTCCCGAGCCTGCCAATATCTCAGCTAAAACACTACGCTATGACTCTACTAAATACGGAGAAATACAACGCAAGTACGGTCCAGCACGGGGCATTTCTCTCACGGACCTAAAATGAGAAAACTTTTTAAAAAAAAACTGAGCCCGGCTGCTTGCTGATTAATTAGCACGCTGGTGTATGACATGGGACGGTTGGAGACAATGATGATCGATGATCGATGATCGCGCGACAGGGCAACAGCGTCGAACGCTTTCGACGCCGTCCTTTGCCTCCCACTTCCTCGTCTTCATGCGTCGTCGACATCGGTTTTTGTCTGGTCTCCGGACGTTCAGGACGGGCAGGGAGTGCTACATGGCATCTACGATCCCGTCTCATCTCGTCACGTCACGTCCGACATTCCTGTAGTCGGCTAAATGGCGGTGAGGAATTACTTGACACGTGTTGCAGTTGTAATTATGCTGCACTATACGCAAGAGAAAAAAAAGGAGCCCCTTGCGCGAGGACTCATCAGGGACGGACAGTCCCCTCGAGGGATGCAACTGAATCCGTACAACCGACGATGAGATCGAGATACTGTCTCACGCAGTCAAACGTCATCGATTCGTTGCTCTAACGACAAAACAAAACGGATGTGGTTTATCTTCAAATTCATACCCATTCGTTAAAACGTGAGGCACCCGGTGCCGGGCGTGCACGATGACTTAGTATAACAGTCGCGAAAAACAGCTTTTTGAAAACGTATCGAGCAAAACCAAAAACTGAAACACGAAAATCATGAAGCATTTACTACATCATGCACAGGGGAAAATGAGTGAACGTCCTCGAGGCGATCGACCAATGCGTGGCATGCGATTCGTAATGAATTATGATGATCAAACAGCTTGATACATATATATATATTTCCCTCTCGCTTTTGCTTCAATTGAAATGGAAAACCCCGACGCGGCCCCATGGCGAATCGTCTCCGTTATCGAGGTGGGGATGCACCGCTTGACACAGAGTGCGATGTGCGGATGAACGACTGTTGGGGGTGTTGTTGCATCTCCTGTCCATACGCCTTGCCCGCCCATGGCGGTGGCGGCGGCCCACCATGAGAGCGGGCCTGATTCGAAGTATGTGAATAATGCGTGTTGCCCTGTGAAGGCGGGCCATGCACATGCGGAGGTAACGGGAGTCCTTGGCCAGATCCTACCCCGTGCGGATGGAGGTGAGGCGTCCCTGAAGAATTCGTAGGTGGGGGGAACTGCGCCGTCGAAGACTGTGGCTGCGTTGGTGGTTGCTGTGACTGGGTCTGAGCCTTTGGTGGTCCTCCCGAGCCCGACTCGCTGTCCATATTCATGTTCACAGGCACGATCTGGAAGGAGCTAGTGTGCACGCTCATCTTGTCCATGTCTTCGCCGCCATTCGAGCCACTTCCAGAATTTCCTCCGGAATTAGCCCCACTCGCAGCTGCCCGGGCAGCCTTTTCGTTCTCTGCAGCCCGAGCAGAGGCACGAAGCATATCCATGTCAATGCGTATTGCCACTGCGGACCCGCCCTCCGCGGCGAGTGCCTTGTCGCGCTTGCGTACGAGCTTTGCATAATCTATAAAGAAATCAAGCTGACCAGTGCCCACACGCGTGGCAGACGATACGCACGAAGACCACAGGCGTTACACAACGTCCGGGCACCATCTGGACCACGCCGCCACTCTGGTGTTTCTCTAATATTACACGAGTGACACTTTCCGGGCGGTGTCGCGCGCTAGCGTCGCATTCGTTCAGTATCTGGTGCCCTCGGATTCCGGAAACCAAAGAAAGGACACTCACGCTCCTCTTTCGGTACTTGTTCTTGCCAGCACCAACCGCACCCCCGACAGCCCCTGCCACAGAGCCAGAGCCACCGGCTGCTGCTGCCGCTGCCGCCAAACTTGTCGTGAGCGCGCGCTTGGTACGAATGATCTCCATGTCTTTCTCAGCAGCACTACGCTCTGCAGCCGTTTGTCCGCCCCCTTGACCTGTCCCGGCTGGAGAGTTCGAGAGGTGAAGTTGAGAGACATGTGGGAGGGTGCTGGAGCTCTGCGTCTCTTCCCAGGGGCGTTTTGGGGCACGCGCGTCGAGATCAATCGCTGTTCCACTCGAAGAACCACTAGCGTTTAATGCGGTATGAGAATTCGTTCTGTCGCCAAATGCGGATGGTGTGATGGACGAATGGGATGCAGCGGCAGGAGGTAAGGCGGTAGATACATTCGCAAGTTTGCCCGAAGAGGGTGATCGCAAAGATTCAAGAAGACGGACGACTTCTTGAGCACGATGTGTCATCTCTGCCAGCTCTTCCGTGGATGGCTGTGCGAGCGGTGTCGACGACTGCAGCTGAGCTGAACGTGTCACAAAGTCAAAAGCGCGCCGATGGGATGAAATGGAGAACCACCCACCATAGCGCGTCGCAAAATTGTACAGAACCGTGCAGTGCTTCAATACCTCGTGCATGATACCCTCCCGTTCTCGATCCCGTTCTCGCTCCCTCTGTTCCTTCTCCTTCAGCTCCGCCAACCGCTCGCGTTCTTTTTCCCGCTCTCTTTGGCTCTCTCGCTCCCGTTCCCGCTGTTTTTCTCGTTCCCGTTCGAGTTCCCTTTCTCTCTCACGTTCCTTTTCGCGTTCACGTTCTCTTTCCCTCTCACGCTCACGCTCACGTTCGCGTTCGCGCTCTTCTTCGGATATGGTACTCATGGTAAACCTTGCTTCCCTAGCGTGCATGGTATCCGCAGGAGAGACGTAGGCGGGTCGAGGAAGCTCGGGATGGTGTATCTGTTGTTGAACTTGCGAATGAGGAAGGGAGTGCGACGGTTGCGTCTGTGTCTGAGCGGGGTGGGTAGCATGGACAGCCTGTGCAGGTGGATGGCCATGCGAAGGTTGAGATAAATGAGCGGGGTGAGACGAGCGTGGGGCAGGCTGTGGCGGCTGAACAAAGGACTGCGACTGTGGCTGTGATGAGGTGGCAGCATTAGACGTGGACAACGGAGAAGTATTGTAACCTGGAGCTGTATGCTGGTTCGGGTAGGGAGATAAGCTCGACGAGTAACCGTGTGGTGGCCCGTTCTGTCGCGTGAGTTGATGTTGCGACGGGGGTGGTGCGGGTGGCGGAGGACGGGGCAAGGGAACGATCGCTGGGACGGACACGGCATCGGACGCAGTGTAACCGCTCCGAGGGGGCTCGTTGTTGCTCGGATATGCAGTCGCAGAACGTGAATCGCCAAAGGAAGGTCGTTGATCAGTATTGCTGGATACGTACTGGGGAGGCGCTAACGGACCGTGCCTTTGTTCGGCTGGTGCATAGGAAGACGGGACAGCGGACACTTCGGAGGATGCGTACCCTTGTCTCGTGTCTTGAGTTGACACATACCCAGATGATTGCCTGGTGTCTTGGACGTACGAAGCACCCAGTGCCCTGTTACTGCCATGAGACTCTTGCCCATGGGGGTAGCCAGCACGCGCGTCGTGTGGGTGAGGGCGGGCCGAGCCCTCGGGAGGATAACTGACCCGAGTGGAAGGATCCTGTACGTAGCCGGTACCTGCGCGCGCGGAAGGTTCGGGGGCATGCTGCTGAGGGTAGGTGTACTTTGCGTCCTGAGTGTATGCGTTCGTACGTGACTCGTGTGTGTAAATGCGAGCGGGCTCGGACTGTGTTTGGGGTGGAAGGTGCGGAGGGGGTTGTTGTCCCTGGGCATAAGATGTCCCGGGTCTGGAGGTGTCCCCTTGGTGAGAATACGACTGCGAGTGCCTGGCTTCGACGGCTGTGGAAGGAGGGGGGTGAGGATACAATTCATGACGAGGATCTATGCGCGTATCGAGCTTGGGCTGTGCATGCGGGTACCGAGCGCGATCTGGGATCGGAACGCGAGAGTCACTGAGAGTTGAGAATGGGATGACGATGAGCGCACGTTGACGGCGTGCGAGGGACGTACGTACCGGGGATCCGGGACTTGGGGATGGGCGCGAAGGGGAGGTACTGAAGCCTGACCGTCGTAGGTCGTATTCGATCTGGTGTCTTCAAACGAATAAGCGGGCGCGGGGGGTGCGACGTACTGGGGAGGAGAGTGTACGTGTGACTGAGGCTGAGTCGGTGTTGGAGTGGGGGAAGGAGGAGGATGTGGGTAAGCAGAGGTGGGGGTAGGATATGCATTGTGAGAGGGGTAGGAAGGGTGAGGATGAGTCGAGGTAGAGGGACCGAAGGTGGGGGAGGTGGACGAATTTGTAGTATAAACGGGAGACGTGTTGTAGGGCGTGTATGGGGTGGATGTGGGAGCGGAGGAAGATGGATAGGGTGAGGTGTAGGAATGGGAAGTATGTGAGATGTACGGGGACGATGGGGTATAGGTCGAGCGATGTTTAGGAAGAGGTGCGGGAAAGGCAGAGGGGGCACGGGGGGTTGTTGTCGTAGGTGGATCGACCGTGGTGGGCACGAGAGGGGTAGTTCGGGCAAAAGACGAGGTCTGGCTGGAGGGTAGCTGTGCGTGAACTTGGGATGGGGTCTGAGAATTTGCGGGCGTGGGCTGGCTGGCAGGGTGTGCATGGTGTTGCTGCCAAGCAGAAGGATCGTGGTCGTGCTGTTGCTGGGAGGAAGTCTGGCCGTGGAACGCAAACTGGCGATGAACGTAGGTCGGTGCGGACGTCGCTGAGGTGGGTGTGGGTGTGGGGTAACCAAAGGCGGAGAAGGAGGTGCCGTTGGTGGTGGTGGTGGTGGTGGTGGTAGTAGTAGGTGCAGCCGAGGGCGCGGTGGTAGCATGGGTTTGGGCGGAGCCGTTCACGTCCTGAGTGACGTCAAATGAGGCGTAGGGGGGCTGGTCTGGAGGCGGCGGCGGCGGGTCATGTTGCTGGAGAGGACGATACTGAAAGTTGAGACTCTTGAGGGGAGGGAGACGAAAATCGTTGCTGGGCACGTGGGTGTGTGGATTTGAGTTTGAGTGGGTGTTTGGATGCGGGGGATAGCGGTGAGGATGAGCGTGGTGGGCATGCGAGGAGGCCATGTCGTTCTTCTGAAGACGAGCCGAGTTAGTATAGTATAGCTGACGTTGAATCGCCGACGGATCTCTTGCTCAGCGACACGGAGAGTGGGAGGGGGGAGGAGAGAAGCAGAAAAAAGAAACAAGAAAAAGAAAGCGAAAAAACAAAAACAAAAAAAAAAAAGAGAGAGAGAGAGGAGAGGGGGAAAGAGAAAGAGATAGAGATATGAATAGTATTGGGTGATGTCAGTGAGGAGGAGGACGAGAGAGGACGAGAGGAATGTCGAGGACGGCGTCGCGAGTGGACGGAGGAGGGAGGCGTTGGGTCGACCGTGCCGTATCTCCCGATGGCGACGGATCTCACTTTGGACCCGCTGACACGATGCAAATCTGCGAATGTGTATCTTCCCACGAACCAAATCTGGTCAGAGTGAGATTCCCCGATGCGACCGATCCAGCGTAAGAGCGAGCAAGGACGGAGACGTACCTCGTCCACCTAGAATTCCTTGGAGATTGAGCCCCTTCCAGTCGCATACGCGTATAAGAGGACGGCCAACAGCCTCCCCGTGGCTGTACGCCTCGGACGAGTGGCGTGTCATCTCCCCTCTACCCACCAGACCTAGACCCAAGGTGGCCCCCCTGGCACGCACTTAAAGTCCAGCCCGCTCACCCCAAATCCCATCTCCACGCCTCTCCCGCCTTGTGTTCCAATCCGATCCATCTTTCCTTTTTAGTATATCGTTGTATTTCTCAATCGGGCCGCCGTGGCACCTCCCCGGATTACCGTAATAAGCGCTTCCTCTCAGATTTATCTCCGATAGTTCCACGTGTCATCCCGGATTTGGATTTCGCACCGCAGTTGAGTCGCTCCTCGTCTCCTCCCGTTTCAAAACGTGCGTTGCCACGTTCGGATTCGCCGGGTACTTCGTCCTAACCCCCGTGGACACCGCGGACTCGTGACACGTGTCCTTGAAACGCCCGCTCTCTCAAATTCAATCAACGCACCTCCCTCGTACTCAATCTCCCCGTCATGATCATCCAGATTCCACTCACCGCCGACCCCCTTTGGCTGTGCTTTTTCATCACAGGATCGTTTGACTCCTCGGTACCGTACCTCCCCCTCGTCGAGCTGACCCCTCACGGACATGACTTGACTTCTCTCTTGGAGCCAATCACAGGCTAGTCTCGATTGCTCATCAGCGAACATTTCGCTTCTCGCATCGCAGTCGTCGGTTGTCATTCAATGACTCCAAAATGACGGACCAGTCAATGCATTTCATAGCCTTGAGTCCCTGCTTAGGAGGCCTCGATATTCCCTCGCTTCCAACTGCCTCCCGTGATTTATTACCCTTGCCCGCAGTCCCCATCCGGCTGGCCGTTTCATCTGACTTGCCAGACCCATCCAATCGCAAGCGACCCTCCCGAGGACAACCTCCCTCTTCAGCCTTTCACTCACTCCTAATCCATACCACCCTCCTTTCTTTTAATTCCCCTCGCTCGTCGTTCTACCCGTGACGGTCCATATCTCCATCAAGTTTCAAACCGGCTTCTCGACCCAGCGGCAATGACTCTTTGATTAATCTACACGTGTGTCATATTCATGAACGCCAAGGCAAAAGGTACGTGTGACCTCCTACACTGCCTTGTTCGTCCACGCCGGCGCCGACCAGCCACCGCAACCTGAACCCTTGGTCAGGTGCCACCATTCATCCCACGAAAGGGACGCGTCCTCGCTAGATCCGTTCCGTCCGCGAGGCAAACTTGCTTTTGTTTTTCCAAAGGTATCTACTGTAATCGTTAATCGATATCAGATCAAAACGATCTAACTCCGATTGGCAAAAAAAAAAAACCCTGGTCACCCGGTGGCATCTCTTGCGTTCGAATAGCGTAATGAGGGTGGGGACTCTTTGTATGACTTACTTAAACCTGACCATGCATCTATGAGCGTCTCTCGCGCTATCTCCTTATCGATATTGCATCGACCGCATCCGTACGTGTGAATTTCAGCGGGACTCGGTCAGTAACACCCTGGGAGGTATACCGTAGGCCGTGTGTAAACCCAAGCAAGGGCCCACACGGCGCGCGGGGTACGTGGCCCACTCTGGTAGCTGGATTGGCGAGATGCGTCCCTCCTCGATGCCACAGTCATTCATTTACGCCCGGCCGATACGAATATGTCCCGCTCGATGCTGCATAGATGAAATGTCGTTCTCTCGTCCGTCTTGTCCCCATCCCCTCGTCTCGAGAACAAAACGAGCGCATCGGAGTTTTGCCCGATTCAGAGACACCAAAAAAAAAGCGTTTACAGCATTGCGCCACATCGCTGGATTGACACCGTAAATCTGCTGCGATCGCCTCTCTCACTGGAAAAAAAATGTCGTATCGCATCGTACCGCATCGCCACACATACTGTCTTGCGACCAGTATGTACCAGCGTCAACGTTGTCACCTGGAATCGTCAGCATTCCCCTACGCCGCCGACGAGTCCCAGTCTGGCCTGTCAGGGTGGCGAGTACGGCGTCAGGTGGCGTGCCGTATCTGTCACGGCGTACGGGATGGATCCCACCCCAATGCAATGCCTGCAGCAACCGTAGTGCGTGGGCCCCGGGGACCAACAATACGCATCCCGGGTCCATATCCATGCCAATCTACGTTTCCAGTGCTGCCTAGCATATAGACGACTGGGTTTGCGAACGCCCGTTCCCACTCGGACGAATGGAGCCTCGACATAACGCGATACTGTGGTGCTGATGTCAACTGATAAGTAATAGAACTGGCGAGGATATCGGTATAGATACACATACCGGCAGCATGCGACATCCACCTCTCCAGGCTGCCGAGACATGGGACCAAAACCAGGGCTCTTGATTCGCAGCTAGTAGGAACTGTTCGGGTATCCACGTGCGAATCTGGCCAAGACTTCATGCCGTTCCGTCATACTTATCAATTGAGCAGCTACCATTTTTTAGAATGCTACCCACCTTACCACCAACTAAATTCATTCCCGAGGCGGCGTGCGAGGTTTTCCAGGTGACCCTGTTTCTGAGTGCCATTTAAAGCGGTTGTCCCAGGGAATCGCAATGACATGATCTGTCGCTATCGATCACATCGGAGCTCAGATACATTCTGAGGAGATCCTGCGTCAGATATAAAGTATGGTTGGATGGATAAATCACTCGAACATGGGATAGAAGATATGAATGGATCACGTACTAGAACACGTGCGTTGGACTGAATCTAGCACAGAAACTAGGATGGATGTACACATAGCCAAAACCGTCCCGTCCATCCACTCCAACGAAGCGAGATCCTGACGCCTCCGAAATACATTTCTAAGCGTTCGCGTTTGTTCACAATCGATATACCGTGACCTCTCCCGAGCCCGATCCTAGCGCGATCAGTCCTCCTACCTCGTCATAGTCCAAACACGACCAGCCACTCTCATTGCTTGCCAGAACAGCCTTGATGTGCGCATCCGCAGATCCCTGATTCAGCAAGCCAGGAAAAAGCGCAACGACCAGCGACTCCCGCACCATGGCCGTGGATGTCTGCTCGATAAAGTTTTCGTCGGCAATGAGACCAACCGCTGCCCAGTCCGAAGGTTGCACCCAAACTGCAGTTCCGTAAGAGCCAAGGACCATGTCACTACAGCGAAGTGGGCCCCGGTGACAAGACGAGAGGCTCGACATCAGATTGAACGGGAATGATAAGATGTCGTGGTTGGCATCCGGGATACAACTGAAGTTGGCATTCAAGGTCATGAACTGGAATTGTTCTGT
Source organism: Guyanaporus albipodus (assembly GCA_038088995.1). NCBI lineage: Eukaryota > Fungi > Basidiomycota > Agaricomycetes > Boletales > Boletaceae > Guyanaporus > Guyanaporus albipodus. The sequence goes on along the minus strand of JBBPKA010000061.1, from coordinate 12,047 downwards.
GGGTCTCCATGGATCCCCTCCCTTATTACGGATGAGCAGTGTCAAGGGCGTTTGGGAAGAACCAGTAGGGCACAGAGGTGGCAATGCTAGCGACACGCCGTCAACCCAGCCAAAGGATTGGAAAATGTGAGGCACAATGGTGTCAAGGTTCTCGCCCGGCGACACCATCCGGGGCTCTTCAAAGATACAGATGGAACGAGCCCTCATGACAAAGACGCATCCATGAGTGATGAGGACGTGCAATGGTTTGTCCTACGCATGGTTGAGTGCACATCAAATAATACTGTATAGGTCGGTCTCGTCACCTGCCATGTGTCAGGGCTCTTCAGCAACGCTTGTTCTTGAGTCCTCCAATTCAGTATCAATGTTTCGGAATGATGGTCACACAAGGCGATGATGTCCCCGTTAAGCGTGACTGGTTTGCTGGGCGTGTCCAACGTCTTCCAAGGGTGAATCGCTATGCTACCCGCACCATCATCAGATAGAGCAAGGAGTTCAACGGCCGTATAGCTATAAGGAATTTTGTGAGGACACTACGCCCTGAATACGCTTCGATACAAACCCAACTCCGTGGACGGAAATGGCGATCGCTGCATCCGACTGGTCATCCAAGTTGACAGCAATGCCGTTGAACAAGGCTTTCCCAGGGCTCCACTGTGCGACCACTTGGAGCGAATCGCAATCCCTCACATGCACGGTCCACCAGATGCCAATAGCAGTCGTGACAATCCAGCTCCGACCACGATGAGAAAGGAACTTGATCTGCTCTATCGCTCCAAATGAATTAGGGGTGGATACGACATGATGAAGCATCATCTTGGGAGATCTCCAGTTGAGACCAAGCCTGTAGGCTCTCAGTGTCTCCCGTTGGAGCTCCCTGGCAGAAAACGATGTCAGAGCACGCTTCGGGAATGGAATGCCATTTCCGAGAATCTCATTCTTGCAGGCTGTCTTCCAAACAGCGTGTTCTTCGCATACGAGATGAAACCGTCGAGATACCTAAGACGAGAAATAATAAGGGCTTCAAAAAGCTCGACGAGGAATGTTCGTCCCACCCGACGCAGGAGGAGGATATCCGGGATCGAGAGTACATTAAAGATATTGATGAGAACGTCGTGATTCAGCGCATCCAGACCAAGAGGCATCTGGTACTCGTCGAGAGATGTCGTGATGGTGGTGGTTGGTGGTAAGGAGCTTGGTTGGTCTCACTGATCAGTAATGTCGTTCCCCCAGAAAAGGCAACTCAGTTCTAGCAGATATCCCAGTTCTGGTCCCAATGGCTTCAACGAGGGAGCCTACAAGGCACCAGCTTTCATCTCGACTTCAGTACCAGTCTCACGTTCCCGCATTCTTACAAAAGTTTCACGACAAAGTCAAGGGTATAACAGCTGAAGATGACGACGAACCACAATACTATGATGATGGATCGGGCAGACCTCCCATCCCCGTCCGCCCATCCATCCCAGAGCGCCCAAGTGATGAACGCGGAAGTGCTGACGAGGACAACGAGGACGAGAAACCGCAGGTGGTCGTGCTGAAAACCGGAAAACATCTGACCGAACGAGAGGCAGAAAACGAGAGACGAAAAGGTTTTGTCTCCACGTCTTCCATCGTCCTTGAATCGCACTCACGTGTCCATGGAATAGGAAAAGGTCTTCCACCTCTTCCTACGCCCGTCGATGAGTCGACAACAGCGGACAGCGAAAAGCATTCCCTCAAAGGCGCCGCTAAGGCGAAGCAAGCTGTACATAGCTTGTCCTTTTCATCTTCGAAGACAAAATCAAGCAAGAGTTCCAACAAACTCAAGCGACGGATCGACGCGGAGGGAGAGGACAGTGGAAACGAAGGCTATAACGCTAAGCAGGCACCCAAGAAGAAGAAACGAGGCAGAAAGGGTTTGTTGTCATTTGGGGAGGATGTTTGAAGTTCAGGATGGTTCTCGGCTGTGTGGTGTGAACACCGTCACTATCACAGGTTGGTCCTTACTTTGTTACTTCTGCTAACCTGTTGACCAAGGAGCCAAGGAGCGTCGACTTGGGGGAGGGGACGCCTGTCACTGTCGCGACACAACTGCTTGCATTCTATCATCGATGGTCTGGTAGTGGATACTGAGTGGACACCTAGCACCAGCCTTATCTGGAGGCCGTTCTCCTTTCTCGGTATGCGACAAGTGTTGTCCAGGGGTATCACCCTGAAGTCGATTCATTACCCATTACGTTCCCGACTGCCAGCCAGCACTTCATACTCACACAATGCCGTTTCTATCAGAAACCTGCATGCAGCTTTCCTTGCCAGCCCTTTCTCATATCTCCTTGGCGGCTATTCGTTCTCCGTCATGTTTTTGAGGCAATTTTAGTGCTTGTTTGCATGACATTCCATCTCTTTCCGTTTGTCAACTCGTCGGAAGGCCATTATTCACGGTCCCGCGGAAATAGCAGCTGGCTATGCTCAATATTTGCATCCGTCGTGATTGCATTAATCATGGGATCATGCCTTGTCCTAGTGTGCACTCAACTGAAACAGCTGGAGGCATGGAGCTAAGATCTTGGGGCAGTACGTCTCAGGGCATGCAACTCATGGCAACACGCTCCCGGCCCTTGCATCCCCCGTTATCGGCGCATACCACGTACAAGCACTTCGTGGATATGTTCAAACTAAAATCATTATTGTCCAGCACTGAACCTTGCATGCAGGCCAAGTAGTACGACAACACGTCGAATAGCCAACATAAGCCTTGATCTACTGTGAGACATACATGCCACCGAAGACAGAAGGGATGGAGTAGTGCGGCGCACGCTTCACCATATGCCACATCTTCTAACCCATTTCACAGGCCTCGCGCAAGCATGGCGATTCATCCAACACGAATGATTAAAGGTTTGTATGTCAACGCCCAGCATGTAAATGCTCTCCTATCTTTGAAACGAAATTGCTGGTGTGAAAGCAGACACGTCGGGCATTTATTACGCTTGATTGTGATCTTACTCGTATGCATTGGCGTGACCACAGGGGGTGCCTTCAGGGCGATTCCATTTGCGTAGCGACGATGAATTAAATGGCACGCCACAAGACCTCTGGTGGCAGAATTAATTTATGTTGTTCATTGCTAGTCACACCATCAGCGTCTCTTGACTAGAATTTGAGTCGTCAAACTCTACCTCTGCTCCGAGAAAAGCGTGTGCCCTGCATGTTCACTTGTTTTCATAGTCAGTTGAAAACACGACGTGAACGAACGATCAACTGGATCGAGGCGTGTGGAAACTATTCGCGTGCATACACGTCTTCAAGCCTGGAAGCCTTCGGTTACCCTCTGTACCTTTCAAGAGTTTACGATTTGCGTCAGGTTAGTAGCAGCTCCGTGGCTAGACACTGAAAAGGTCCCCTCCATCTATCTCAGAGCTGCCACAAATGAGGCGATGTTGTACACAGGTAGCTCCCGTGAAGCGGTCCCCAATCTGAAGGGCGGGAGAGCACACGGTGACGTGACTTTATCATAAAAACCTGGGCACGACGGAGAATGTCCCGAATTGTTGGACGGGATATCGTCGACCGCAAACTTGCGCATCTTAAGTTACGTATATCCCGCCAAGACAAATCTAGCATTGGGTCCATGAACGAGCCTGAAAAGTTGTGTTTTGAGTGCCGATATCATGGCAGGCTGCTTACTACAGGTCGAGTTCGAGCCCCAAAATTCCCGGACGTATGACATTCCCCTTCATAGGTCTCTGCAGGAATGGTAAGTGGTTCAAGGTAGGAGGTATTACCAACGGCTGTTGGCTGTTGTCGAGAATGAACTTACTACGTATCGAGGGCATACACGTAACTCGTCATATCCCGCTGATGATCACAGAGCGCTAGGAGAGGCATGTAATCCTGGTTATCGGCTTACCCAGAACCCCTTTGCAAACTATTTGGCCCGAAATCTTGTTGTTGTTGATAAACATATACCCTTGCGATGGACCGCAGATGCGACTGCAAAAGGTTCTGTTGTCTTTGAACTTACTGCACAGATTCTTTTGTTCGGTGGTTGGAAGGGCTTACTTGCGCTGAGGCCAAACCTAGAGTCAAAGATCGTGTATATGCTTGCGAGGATTGACTAGTGGCTCTAAGTGTGAATTGCCAACTGCCACACGTCAGGTATGCATGTAAACAAACTTCGACTGGTCTAGGGCATTCACAGGTGATATGATTTGTACCAACTGGAGCGTGACTGAGCACTAGCGCTGAACGTAAATTATTTGTCATGCAGAAACCAGCAAGGGACACTCCGAGTTCAGATTGGAACTTGGAAGTAGGATGAAAGGTTTAGTGGCTCATCGACGACGGCAAGACACACTCGCCTGAGAACTGACCGTGGTAGAGTCTAGGTCTAATTTTTTATCATGCCGAAATGCAGTTGTGACAAGTAATGACTAGTACCTGGTGGTGCAGAGCTGCCAGCCCTGCGTTTGTTTCGACGCTGCTTGAGTACGAGGTCACAAGATACTTAGGGTGGCAGTGCTTTCGGGTACTTATTTGACTCGGCGTTTGTGAACGCTCATCATGGGGAACTCTAAAAGTGCGCAGCGTCAAGCCACAATTTCTTCGAAGCATTCGGCGCGGGGCAAGGCGCTTGCATTGTCCCCTCCATATGATGGCAACATCCACGACTCCTTTCTGCACGCGACAGGTAAAAACTAATGTCTTGTTCGACATCTTTTACCTGGGTCAATTTCATGAGGCATTGTTTTCTCTTTCCAGCTTCAGAGATCGTCGAACGCATAGCGTCTGGTGAATGGACTGCGTCGCAAGTTCTTGACGCATACATGGCACGTACAGTAGTTTCTCAGGCCAAGACAAACTGTATCACCGAAGGTCAGCTGGAAGTGAAGGAACCTCATATTTGGTGCCAACGTGTCACCCATCTATCTTAGTCCTCTTTGAAGATGCAAAAGTGCAGGCCAAGATGCTTGACGAAGAATTTTCTCGCACTGGCAGGTTGCAGGGACCTCTCCATGGAGTTCCAATGAGCTTCAAAGATCAATGTATGCATTGTTACGGATTTCAGCACACTGACGTGCCCAATAATTGTGTAGACGAAATTGTCGGATATGACGCAACCCTCGGTTTCACACATTGGGCCGATAAACCATCCACCAAGGATGCTTTCGTACGTGGATAGGTGGTCTTGATGCACTTGCCTCGCTCTAATCCTCTGATAAGCTCGTTGCTCAGTGCAGAAAAGCAGGGGCGATTATCATCGTCAAAACCAACGTTCCCCAGACGATGTTCGCGTTCGAATGTTCCAACGCACTATGGGGCCGAACCACGAACCCGTGGGGGGACAAATATACTTGCGGTGGTAGTTCTGGTGGAGGTTTGTTTCCATGCTCTGGGCGTGACGTGGTGATGATCTAACTTGGCGCGCATATATTCAGAAGCCGCCTTGTTGGCGATGGATGGGTCCGGGCTCGGTGTTGGTTCAGACATTGGAGGTAGTCTGCGCATACCCTCATCATACTGCGGCATCTATGCTCTCAAGCCTTCGTCAGACAGGCTGAGCAATGATGGCACAAAGGGTATGTGAAAGGTCTGCTTGGCTTGCACGAGGTATGTTGATGCACCGCTTCACCCAGGTTGTAACCCTGGGTTCGAAGCAATTCGTGTATCATATGGGCCGATGGCAAGGTATGCAATCTTGAATTGGGGTGTAGCTGACTTTTCTCACCAAAATGACAGGTCGGTCGAGGACTGCGAGCTGTTCTGTCGCACTGTGTTTGGCCACCAAGATGGGGCTCACCAGAATGTCCCTATGCCTTTCCGCCCCGTGGAATTGCCCAGTAAGCTCAAATTTGGGTACTATGTCTCAGGCAAGTCGATCGACACTCTACACCGCACCTGGAGCGAATGATAATTCCGTTACAAAAGATACAATGGTACAATCTTCTCCTGCGAACGTCCGAGCTGTCCAAGAGACGATCCATGCCCTGAGGTCGCAGGGCCATGAATGTGTCGAGTTCTTACCCTCGTTGGGTATGCTAGACTCATTTGACGTCTGAAAACTTGCTCACGATCGCGACCGACTAGGCGTAGAGGCAATGAGCACCTTTGTTGCACTTGCTACCGCTGACGGTTACAAGAGGATGCTTTCAACGATTCAATCTGATCCCACGGTACTGGTCGTTTCAGAATATGATGCCTGCTTTTAAAGAAAGTGTTCTACAGGAGCCGAGCTTGTTCCTCTCGACTTTAGGTCCAAAACTTCCAGGTTAGCCATGTTCAGTAGTTGGCCCATAAGAAGCTATAAACTCACCATTCATGACTACCAAGGCTTTGTGCGCCGTTTTATTGCTTGGGCAGCTCAAACATTCTACCGGGACAAACCTTTCCATGATCTGTTTTCACTTGCGCGTACAAAGTCTGTATCTGAATTCGTGGAATTTACCGATCGGCGTAACAAGGTTGTCAAAGCATGGTATACAGAGGTGCGCATGCTGGTGGCATCTCGTGAGTCTATCTTGAAGGACCACTCCAAGTAGGTTTGGGACAAGCACGGTTTTGATGGTATCATTGCTCCCGTCCAGTCACTGCCCACGGTCCCTCATGGGTGAGCATCGTTCCGCGTTCACCGTGCCTTGTCTGAGAATAATATCCAATGCTCACTCCCGCATCGTCCAGTGGCTGTGCGACGCTCTCTCCGCTCGCTGCGTGTACCATCCTTTACAACATCATCGACTCGCCTGTGGGTATCATTCCTGTGACGCGGGTCGATCCCGTCAAGGACGTGCTCGCGGCTAGCTTTGTTCCAGGTGCGGCGGGCACCTCCACCATCCTTGAGAAAAATATGTACGCGGGACCGAGGCCGGCATACGACCCAGTGGAGATGGCGGGCATCCCGGTGGGCGTGCAGGTAGTCGGCAAGAAATGGGAGGATGAGAAGGTGTTGGGAATGATGAAGGTCGTGGACGAGGCACTTGGGACAGCACGAGGTTTTGGTCCTGGGAGCTGGAAAGCCCTGTAGGGTTCCCTTGTTTTTTACAGTCAAGACGAGGTTGGACGATACAATCGTGTACGTGGTCGGGTAGGCGCTTGTTGATCGCACACTTCAGAAATGCATGTGGAAGATTCTGTCAGGTTGTTCTATGGATACAATGTGGTTATCGCCCTATAATCCAAGGAAGGTAGCCCCATACGACCTGCGAGCGACGTCCACAGCGTGGAATTACCCATGCAACCGGTGGACAGACCCTGACGCGAGGGCTAGTGTGAAAACTGTGTAAAAATGGAAAGCATGGGACGGTGAAGAGATGGGATGCGATGAAGAGCGTAAGCGACGACGAAAACAACGTAACAAAGAGCATATGCAATGTTCGAGAGCAAGAGACAGATGAACAACAGACGATCCAGCGCGTCATAATAGCATGGAAGTGTGATGACACGTCGAAGAACGGAAACAGTGCCCAACAAGAGAAAACAAGACGAGAACGAGAACAGACATATCGTAGACGCTCGCCAGCGAAGGCCAAAGAAACAGCAGTTCAGAGCAGGTACTACCGAGATGACGGGTTGGTTGGTGTGGATACCAAAAAGAGTGTCCAGAGGGGGGCCACCCGACCACTGGTTACCCTTGCGTTTGGGTCCGGGTTGGTGTATCGTTCCATGTTCGTGACGAGCCTGATGACGCAGAATCGGGAGATGCACGTGGAGAGTGACCTTGGGGTTGTCCTCCACCTTCGGTCAAGGTCTTCATGCGCCGAGCAGTCGGTAGACCTCCCGGTTCTACAACATACTCGATTCCCGGACGCGGTGGTGGTCGCGTGATCTGAACAGCTCGATCATAAGAAGACATGTGCTGTATCTGCGGACGAGCGACAGTTGAAGTCACCGGCGCCATGAGAATGGACGAGGATGACAGAGCGGTAAAGGAAGCACTAGTTGAAGTCACTGGCGTGGGTCGGGTCTGGGAATAGGTGGGGAACGAGCTCTGGCCAAAGGAAGATTGGCCGAAACGGACGACGGGCTGTGCAGGCAAAGCTGTGTCATGCCCTGCAACGACGGGGAGAGGACGTTGCTGATAGCGAGGGGACTGTGAGGGATACGGGCTCACTGCGCCAGTTCTTCGAGTTGCGGAACGTGGGCGACCTTCTCCGACGACATGACCTTCACTTCGAGCACCGGGGTCGGGAATGGCATCTTCCACAGGTGTGGAAGACGATCTTGTCTGTGCGGCTGGACGTTCGTCGTCCATTTCGGAAGGTTCTCCGTCCTCTTCCTCCGAGACGGTCACCTTGTTCTTGGGTCGGCGCTTTCTAGCACGTTTGTAGCCTTCTCCTCCGGAAACGTCCAACTGCCAGTAGCTGCCCTTGCCAGGCTCGGTGATTGGGCGGGGAACATGCTTGAAGACCTTGTTGAGGGAGAGGTTGTGCCTGATGGAGTTCTGTTGGAAAGCCTGGAGTCAGAAAGAAACGTGAGGAAACGCAAGACGGACCTTCCAAGCCTTGTCGTTCTTGTGGTCTCGAAACCATTGGAAACGGTTCTCAAGTTCGGTGTAAATCTCCTGTAGAGTCAAACGTTTATTTGTGCTGCCGTAGATGGCCAATTTGATGAGCGTTGGTAAGGGCGTGGTCGGTTTCTCTCCTGGAGCAGGCTCGGGTAACGATTTGAGAGAGATGGGCTCGTCGGCCGAGATGCCGAGTTGCTGGCGCAGGTAAGGGCCAGGATCTAGCAAGGCAGAAGGTGTGGGGTCCATGGGCGGAGTGTGCGACACGAGAAAGGTGGCGATGTTTGGGGGCTGACCGGTGGTGGGAGTCGGCGAGGACGAAGATGCTTGCGCACTGGGACCGTCGGGTTGTGGTAAGCCATCGGGCTGGCAGTCTGGGATGATACGATAGTAGGAACCGCCTGTGTTCTGGGCTTGCTCGTCATAGTGAAGGTGTTCCAAGCCCAGACGATGTTGATCGTGGTAGGCGGGATAGTGTTGTGTGTGGGAACCGTGTGGGTATCGGGAGGTCTGGGTCACAAAGTAATCGTGATGGCCGGAGGCGGAAGAAGACGAAGAAGCGGTCCAAGTACTGTCGACGCTGTGGTGGGAGTTCGCGGGGCTGGTACCACCCGCGTACGGATGTTGCTGCAAAAGAAAGGGATGAGCGCTGGGTTGTATCCAAAAATAAAAAGGAGGGTACAGGCTGGTGAACGGTGGAGGTCAGTCGCGGATCGAGAGCGGGGTAAGCGTGTGGCTCCGTCTGAAGCCACCTCGGAGGAACGTAGGGGGTATCGTGGATGGTGTCGTGTTCCGTCGGGTGGTCCAGCGGAAGATCAGGGACGGTGGTAGACGAGCGTTCGTCGTTTTCGGGAAGCAGTGTGAGAGAATTCAGGGAGGCCGACGGGCCAACATACCATCGATCTGAGCCATCCGACATGGCGATGGCGTCGTCGTGTCATCGTCGAAAGAAAAAAAAAAAGATACCCGGACCCACAGAGCCAAATACGAGAACAACACACAGCGCGTACGAGGGTCAGCACGCGGAAACGTCCGATGACAGGGGAACGAAACATACCGTCGTACAGGAGAAAAGACATGGACGGCGGATGGGCATTCTCAGCGGGGCAGCCCTCCTTTTAAGCTGTAACATGCGGTTCTTCGTCATCCTCAAAATTACCCAACAAGGCTAATCATGCGAGGATGCTGTACGGACTGATGGCCGCGATTGCGTCTGAACACGGACCCTCGTGCGAACGTCCTCTCTCCAGTGGCGACGTCCCTTGTGTGGGGCCATCTCTTACCCAATCAAGCAATCATACTCATTACCCATTTTGGCACTATGGCTTCCGCTACGACGTGGGGCGTGCCCACTCGTACCACAAAGCATGCGCTGTTGCTCCACGGGTTAACGTCGTCCTCACACACCTGGCACCGCGTCGCATCTGCTCTCGCAACTCACGGTACGTCTTTATACGATATACTCGCTAATCATCCCGTTCGATTGTCGTCAGGCTACTTTGTCACCGCGCCCAATCTCCTTGGTCATGGGTCCAGGCTGTCGACAGACTGTCGGTTCAGTTCGATCGCGGACGATCTTCGTCCATATCTTGAAGCGAGACATTACGCCCTCGTTATCGGCCATTCTGTCGGCGCAATCACAGCACTGAGCCTCTTCCCTCACCTTCCCTCGTCCCATCCGACAGCGATCGTCCTCGTCGATCCACCCATGCAACAAGCGTCGGAAAAACTCGATTTCCTCGACGACATGTTCACGAACGTCTGTGTCCATCCCAAGCCAGCAGAGGCGTATGTCGCAGAAAATCCCCTCTGGACACCCCAAGACGCGATTTATCGCGAGCTCGGGACACGCCTATGTTCCATCGATGCTGTACACGGCATCTTACGTGTAAGATGTCCCACCCCTGCTTACCGGGATGGACTGAGAGTGCTCATCTTCTGACAGCAAAACAGACCGTGGTCCTTCTTCGACTACTTTGACGCGATACCAGAAACCTGGAAGGTGACCGTCCTGGTCGCAGATCCTGCGATCAACCAGCCTTGTGCGGTAGAACTCGAAGCCATCTATCCTTATCCCCATATTCGATCCGTCATGGTCCCTGGCGCGGGGCACTGGATCCAGTCCGACTTTCCGCAAGTCATCGTCGAGGAAGCATTGAAGAGGGTGGCTGAGGTCTGAAGCTCTTTATCACAGCGGGGGCCCACGACCAACGACATGTATATCAGACCCCTTTTATACACACTGGCACTGCTAACGCATCAAGCAACTATTCATGATCAGCCCGCAGATGGTCGTCGCTGACGGCACACAGTCATCCTGGATAATCCACAAGGCGTGCTAACAAGCGAGTAGGTGTGGTCGTTCGTCCCAAAATGCGTCGCCAATTATATCACAATGCAAGACTTTTGTCGTCACCCTTGGCTGCTCGCGTCGATCTGTCTCCGGCAGGGCTCGGACGATCCCGCTTGCTTGGTCCACGACCGGTTCGGGAACACCCCGCGAATCCTCGTGTACGCTGTTGATCTGGTGTGCGTCAAATCATTACGAACGAACAGAGGCCCCTAGCGCCGCTTGACCAGACGCACCCTCTCGCGAACCACCACACTTCCTTTCCGAAACCGTGCCGGGATATCGTTATAATTCATCTGAAATCGCCGAAACAGCATCTCATGCTTTTGAGCAGAGACGGTGCCCTGGGGCCCAAGTCAGCCAGTCCTCTACCTGGACGAACGGCAGACATCACCCTCAGAGTAGCGTGCGCCTCAGTGGTCGTCTGACCGCCCTGTTGAACGAGGGCCCAGAATGCGGTGTTATAGAGGTTGTTGACATGTGCTGTGATGCTGCCGCGCAGCCTGCTCAACGACGACGGGAACAGGGGCAGGTCATAAACGTACTGTCAGCCTGTCTCCACGCAAAGTAGTCGCGGATCGCACGCTCGCCGGGATACAGAATGATCCGGCCATCAAACGAGGGGGGGTACTGCAACGCGGTGTCCGGAAAGTATCGGGGCCAGTGGAACACATAACATGACGTGAAGTAGGATGTCAGTGTGGACAATATCTTTCCATGGCGCCGATTGTACAAATCGGTGGATTTTCGGAGGAGGAAGCTGGTCGACGATTCGGTGAGATGTATTGAGAGTACTTGACGTGCTTGCCTGAACTCGTCTGACTCGCCAAATGCGAGGACGACGTCTGCAAACTCCGAGACGAGGTCCATCGCAGCGTGGTCCATGAGCTGTAGCGCCCGCTCGTCGTTTGGTTTGGCGAAGGCGTGCTCGTCTGAGAAGCTGTGTGGGGTGTGAGTACGAGTCGATGTACATCGGATGACGGTGTACCGATGAAACTTGTGGCCGTCGATACGGCAGACCATGAAACAGCCCGGGAGAAGCTGGTCGGGGAGCTCAAAGGCGCGTACGTAGGCATACTTTGAGTTGGCCATGAAGGAGGTCAATGCTACACTCAAAAGGCAACCGTGGCCAGAGTAGTGACTCTTACCACCACCACCACCACCACCACCACCACACGCACTGGCCTCGACATGAGCAGCCCAACGGCCATATCCACC